>VDFB02288268.1:0-20060 GCA_007258455.2 Sequoia sempervirens | reverse complement strand
TTCATATATTAGAGATTTAAGTGGTAGTGGGTGTTTGATGGATTTGATAAGGTATGAGATTGACTTACAGCTTGATAGATGAATCAACCAACCCTTAACCGAATTGGAAATGTCCTAATGATGAAATGCAATGATCTAAGTAGGCTAAGAGTGTAATTTACTATTATGATGCAAATACAAAAAGGACAAAAAGTCATAGGAAAATTTGGACAATTGAGTAGGACAGAGTAGGACACTATGCTCCTATGGTTCAAATTTAAGCCTAATTTTGGAGGATACTCATGCCCAAGGCCAAGATCAAGCATATTTTTGTATAATATCATTTTGTTAGAGATATGGTCAAATATGTCAAGTTGAAGCTAATTAAGGTAGAGACCTTGATGAATGTTGTTGATTATTTAACTAAGCTTGTGAGCACATATAAGTTCAGATGGTGTTAAGAGACTATGTTATCCATATGCATGATATTTATGTTTATTTTTGCTTATGTTGTTTTAACTATTGAAAAGATCTATAAAGTTTTACATTATTCTCCTCTCAAGATTAGTGTAGGAAGTTGTTTTGCTACCTTAGCTTCCTTACAACCCTGTCTCTTTCCTTTGAATCATTTCCTTACCATTTGAATTCATTTTTATTGATAGAGCACCAATAATAAGAGCCAAATCCCAACCATCAACATTAATAACCATAACTATTGGGATGCGGCTAAGCATTATTCTCATTAATCCTTGATTTATCTATTCTTAGGAATTCTTTAGTGATAATTTCTTTAATTATTTTAGGGGAATCCTCATAGTTCCAACTCTGCCAAGTCTATAAATACGAAAGCCCCACATTGGAAGCAACATCCACCACTCTATTCCCTTCCCTATATATATGCAATAGTTTATACTAATTAAAGCTTTTAATAATCCTTTTTGGATCCTCCATAGGACTTCAACAACACCCTTAAGAATATCAATAATCAGTTTAGAGTCACCTTCTATGGCCACTTTGTTAAATCCTCTTTCCTTAATCCTCTTCAAACCCTACAATACAATAGTTGCTTCTGCCTCATTATTAGTACTAGTTCCCAATAATTTGGCATATCATTTAATGAAAATGCCCCTATGGTCTCTTATCAAACCACCACTAGCAACAACACTCGACTTACCCTTTGAACAACCATTAAAATTAAGCTTGATCCATCCATCAATATGAAGGGTCCAAATAGTCATTCTTCTACTTAGAGTCTTGTCCCAATTGATTCTTGTTAGATTTTTTTGATTTGCTAGTTCTATATGATTCTAAGGTCCTTGTAGTTTGGCATTAGCTTAGAGAAACCAACAATTTTTGAGTTATATTGTATCTTGAATTTTTTGTTTTGTGCTCAAGAAAACCTCCATGTTGCTTCTCTACTGATCTCTAAAAATATTATTATTTCTTTCCTTGGACATATGTTCCATGAAACAAATAGAGGAATTTTCTTCCACAACTCCTCAATAATTGGATGTCTAAAAGGGAAGTTATTCCATTGATCAATAAGGTCCTTAAGAATGTAGGGAAATTCCCAATCAATCAACACAATATGGAAGAATGAGACCAAACCTCTCCAGCGAAAGGGAAATGAAATAGCAAGTGAATGATGCTTTTTGAATCTTCCAAAATAGAAATAGCACCTATTACCGAATTGAAATCCTCTTCTATTAAGGACATCAATTGTGAGTATACTACCATGTTTCATAGCCCGTGCTAGAAGTAGTTGATCTTTGGGATAAGTTTGGCATTCCATAATTTGGTTCTAATATGGGCCATTCATTTGTAACTAGTTTTTTGTTCCTTATGCCTATAAAAGGGACATCAATATGCCATTTTAGGGATATGAGATAAATTGTTGATAACTATGGAACTAGCATTAAATAATTTTTATTGGTCAATTTTATTCATGGATTTTTTCATACATAGATATGTGAAATTCATCTCAAACT
Source organism: Sequoia sempervirens (assembly GCA_007258455.2). Taxonomy (NCBI): domain Eukaryota; kingdom Viridiplantae; phylum Streptophyta; class Pinopsida; order Cupressales; family Cupressaceae; genus Sequoia; species Sequoia sempervirens. The sequence goes on along the minus strand of VDFB02288268.1, from coordinate 18,093 downwards.
ACTTTTAATATGTCATTTTAATGTCAATGCATGCCATTTACCTTTGAATATCAAAAGTGACTTGGATGTATTCTTTTATCATGTGAAATATTATAAAATTTATTTCCGTATTTCACAGTCTCTTTCATAATTTAAAACTTTACATTGAAGCTTTCATTGTCTATATATAATTACATGACTATGTTTTGTGAAACATAGATTGGTTCTGTAATGTTTAATTACAAAATTATGTTTTAATTTCTACAATTTTCTTAAATAAGATATCTAACCCTTTCCTTCATGTAGTGTAGAAAAATGCATACCTTCGTATTTTTACACTTAATTTGGACCTATTTTAGCACGCCCTACATTAATTTCCCTTTAGGTCACTTATTATGAGCTCCTAAGACCCCTTTTGTGCATCCTGAGGCATATTTCAGTTATAAACCTGACCAGAACCCATAAGCAACCATTAATCTTGGTAACCCACCTTTTAAATTGGAAAATCAAGCCTTGTGGGCCAAGACGCTATTGGTGGTCTCTTAGTCCCAAGGGCTTTATTTTTGGGAATCAAGAGAGGGAAATGAAAATATTTGAATTTATTTAATCTTTTGTCAGCCTTTGGGATCTAATAACCAGGTTATTAGGTAGGAATGCCTATAAAAGTAAGATTCACACCCCATTTTTCATTAGAAGCAAGTAAGAAGTCCATAAGTTGATAGAAGTTGACATAAGTTGAGCAAGTTGAAGGAAGTTTAAGAGCTTTGGAGCAGCCTTCTATTGTGGTTTTTGTAGGTTTTTCAAGTCTATTTCCAAGCCAAGATTTAGCATTACCAAGGATTAGTAATGGATGGGGCCTATTGTGGATCATGAGAGATTTTAGGTTGGAGATGCAACTAGCCATTTATACAAGCATAAGGACATGTTTCCTGATTGATTCCATCTTCCATTATTGCTCTATTTTCTCCCTAAGGAAGGTAAATTTCATGTTTGTGACTTGTTAAGGTGATTGGAGATCTCCTTTGTAGGTCATTTATATTTTCATCTTAGGAATCTTATTCTAACACATTTGAATAGGGTTTCTTCATGTTGGCGTAATCTTAGGGCACGCCCGAGATTAGGGCATACCGCACATTCGGTGTAGCACTTTCATCAGGGTTGTTACAAAAGAGGGTTTATTAAAGGGAAAACCCCCGCCAAATAATCAATCAAATTCAGCGCTTTGTTTCGCGAGGTCTTTGTAGGTTTTAGATCTGGACTTGGTGAAGTCAGCAGATCTTGCGATCTTCGGACCGCTCAAAGATTTCTGCGAGTTCGAGCGAGACCAATACACATGCGGGCGTCGCCGAACCACTCTATGACTATTTTTGAGATTTTCCGGATACGGAACTTAGGGATCCAAAGACTTTGTATTTTCCCCGAAAATAGTAGTGAGACTAATACGCCATTCTGGGTATCTTAGTCCTCCCAGGCTTATTTTGGCAGCTTCATCACATTTCCAGAATCCTCACATCTCTAGATTTCCCAGGTGCACATGTACTATCTCCCTTTTTCATAATCTCATCATTTTCATCTTTCATTTAGTCTACATTTCTAGTTATAGGTCAATTTGCATATCACAACGTGTTTTCAAATGTTTCCTTTTCCAAGCATTTGCTTGGTGGTGAACCCATTAGAAGTCAAAGATCCCCCTCCTATGACCTTCCTAATTATGAATTGACTCACCTTGTGAGGTTGTTATTCAATCCAATTAGGACTCGTAGGACATTAATGAACGATTGAGTGGAAAAAGTGTGATACCATTAGGTACCCATTTTTCTATTCATCCCTTCTTCCCTTTCTTTTTTATTTTTAACCAATCTAAATTTCCAAGAATCAATTAGTGGTAAATTAGTGAAATGAACCTTCCACTTGAGATAAATTAAATATCCAATATGTTTTGATGATTTGAGTCCTCCAATTTGGATCCTATCCATTTAAATAACCCTATCTTTTAACTCATGAACCATAAAAGGCCATTGTTAAATAATATCCACAACAAAATTCTAAGTTATCATATACACGTGTCAACAATATAGATACATATCCTCCTCATGTAGCTTAACATTACTAGAACCTTGCTTACTCAAAATAAAATTAAAAGAATTAAAATGATCAATAATAGAAAGTTTTTACCTCTTTTATTTTGAATGAATAAATATTTCATTTCAAATATAGCTTATCAATAGAGTAAAAGTTTAGAATTGTGTCACAATCTTAGTGAACAAAGTGATTTTGGGTGAAAGCATTTTTCCATAAACTACTTGGCACCTATGAGGCATTCAAAGAGTTTTGGGAAAAAAACCTTTCACGATAAATAATAAAATTGATATAATTTAATTTTAAAGCTTAAACTAGGTTGAATTATATACAATGTTTTGAATAAAATATTTTTTGGGAAGAAAAATTCTAGTTGAAAATTTTTCACTCAAAATTGTCTATGGTAGTGTAACCCACTTTTAGGGAAAATTCAACTTTAACTTCAAATTTATCAATCCAAGGTTACTTTCATGAACCTTTTAAAATACCCTTTATAGAGCTCAAACTACATAATTTAATCTTGATTAGTTTAATATTTTTTGAACCAAATATTTTTGGTGATGTGGCTCTCTTACACTTCTAGGGTTTTGCACCTAAAAGGAGAGAGGTACCAAAAACCTTAATGGGTGACTCAAGAAGAATCCCTTGAGATTACAATGCAAAGATGATTGAAATCTATCTAAGGGGAATGTCCTAGATGGTAAGAACTTATAAAAGAGATTAACTAATAATGCAAAACTAAGAACATGCAATATGTTTGAAAACATAGTGTAGTATGCAAAATGACCTAGAAATGCAAGTAAACTATAATGAAAACTCATGAAACTAGAGATGTGCACCTGGAGGTTGGAGAAGGATGGAATGGAGCTCCGAAATAATGAAGAATCTATTGTAGAGGACAATAGGGACTCATACGCCAATCTAGGTGACTTAGTCCTACTTCGAGGAAAATTTGCTAGAATAGGTTTCAGGGAACTGGGTACTCAAATCTGTAGAAAAATCTAAAAAAAATGTACAGTGAGACTCATTCACTACTAATGGAGAATGATTCCACTTTTTCTTTTCTAAAAACGCAAAAGTGGAATTTGTAGCTCTCGGTCTGCTCTTCTTGTTCCTCCAAGTGTCCAGATTTGAAACCCTGATTTTTTAGGCTATAAGTGACATTTTTTGTAGATTTTGACCTTGCAAATAGGGAGATGACTTAAAAAAGTTTGAAACCTATTGTTCAATCATCTCCAATCCTTCAATATACCTATATCTACAATCACACAAAGAAAGAGAGAGAAAATGTTGATTATTAGGGATTGGGAGTTTGCCTTGGTCAAACCCTATTTAGATAATTAAACCAAAATTATGAAATAAACTAATAAAGCATGAAACATGAAACAATGGAATTAGAAACTTTCCATGATGAAGGATCTTGAATTACTACAACAACTGATGGAGAATCTTGCTCTTGAATGCTTTGGAAGTGATGAATTGACTTGACAACATGCGAGCTTGATGATACTTGGATAATGGATGGATGAAAGGTCTCCTTTTATAGAGGAAAGTTAAGTGAATGGCTAGAATAAGGATCATGATCAAGGGCCAAGATTAAATTAAAAAATAATTTAATCAAGGGTGAAGGTTAATTAAGACATGGATAGATAAAGAATTGAGGTGGAAGATAAGATTGGCACCAAAAAAGAGGTTGTTGGAGAAAATTAAATAATAAAAAATTATTTAATTTAGGTGGCCAACATAGGAGAAATAAATAAAATATTGATTATATTTATTTAAAAAGAAAGGTGAGAACAAATAATTAGATAATTAAATAATTAAAAATAATTATTTATTTATAGAGGAAAGGTGGAGTGTTAAACATTAAATAATTAAAAGTAATTATTTAATGGAGAGGGAAGGGGTAATTAAATAATTGAAATAATTATTTAATTGGGGAAATAAAGAAAGGATAATTAAATAAATATAAAGTTTATTTAATTATAGAGAGAAAAGGCTAATGAATAATTAAATAATTGAAATAATTATTTAATTATAGAAGAAGAGGGAAAAGCTAACTTTTGAATTAAAATAATATGTAATTCAAAACTAGAGAAAAAGGACCATTTAAAGCATAAAGAAGCATACATTTGAATAAGACGGGCCCAAACAAGTGTGAAAATGTAAAGAGATACATTTTTCTACACTACATTTAGCCCCCACTTTAGTGAGAGGGTGAACTTGCTTCAAACTCACACTAATGTAGACATTCAAGAGGGGCCAATTGTACTAATGTGGATGGTATAGGATAACAAAGATGAAGAAGGAAGTCAAGCCCCCAGGATCCAAGATCCTAATTCAAACTGACATAAGCGGAAAAGGACATGCACAAGGTGAAAGATTTGCAACAACTCAAGATACGCAATCATCCAATGGCAATAGCTTAGAAGGAAGAGAAGTAAAAATGAGTAGAAATAAAAATGTGGATCAAGCTTCAACCATTTTTCCAACATGATGTGGATCAGATCGAGGTTGTTTGTCCAAAAATGGATACTCACTCTGAGGCGACGAAACTCTTGGCTATCCGCCGGGTGAGAAGGCCTAGAAGGTGAAAAACATACACTCATGGTTGGTATGCACTCACAAACACACAAGTGGCTATGGGGAAAGTCATGCCTTAGATTGGGCTTCTTGCTCAACCATACCAAAGTTATACCTCCTGATAACTTTGATAAGGCACCACAATGAAAATGCTTTTGTAAATTCTTTTGAGTGTCATGTAAAAAAAATGTTAAAGGAGATTTTACTTTGTTCATTTAAGGTCTTCTTCTTAGGGAGCATTGTGCCTAATTTCTCCAAGAGAGGACAATTCAAGTGTCAGATTGTTTCCCATGGGATGCCTCATTCACATCATGCCATGTCAGTAGATTGTACACTCTTGGACGACATCAAGCCCAATGACACCACCAAGAAGAGGACACATCATAAGAAAAAAGAAAAATAATGCCATGAAATTTTTTCCAAAATATGTCATCTATGTATACCCCCACTTTAAAGTGGTTGCTACACCATTAATGAGAAATTGTGTTAAAGTAGCTAATGATGAATGAAAGAAGACATGAGAGCCAACTTGGAAATCCCTATGCCAAGTCATATGTTTCAGAATTGAGCTACATCATGAATAAGTACGTCACATGCAAGTCAACTTAAGACATAACATCCACATCCTCAGTTTCCTCTTATATGTTCATGAAAGGTTAACAACTAGCCAAAAGAGACAACGACAAGTGACAGACGAGGAAAAAGCTAACGAACCCCTTGCCCCCACTTAGTACAGGACAATGGTGAGCCAGGAAGGGAGGATGATATGCTACTCCTTGCGATGAATGTAAAACATGCAACTATGGTAAGGAGAAAAAATTAATGTTATTTATGTCGATAAGTAAACATTGTTTCTGCTTGATACATATTTAATGAGATGTCTATCATTTTAGGACGTACCAAGGTTAGAGTTTTTCTGGAAGAATCTTTTGTGATATTGTTGACATTGGATGAAGGTTTTCATTTTGAGGGACAATAACCAAGATCAATAGACTTTATAGCATCACATCCTTTTCCAGGTTGCTTCAAAAATCCAAAACGTCTTCCAAAAAGATTTGTCACTTTTGTTGAATTTGATGGTTGTTCAATTTCCTCAAATTTTGTCGTGGATGTTGTTTTTGGTTTTAAGGTGGTTGAAGTGAATGTTTTTGACATGACCTCATTTTCTCTTCCCCATTTAGATTTTTTTTTATGATCATGTATTCCCCCATGGATGTAGAAATGAAATCAAAGGTTTTTGAGGCCTCTTCCAAGAACTTTGTGGCTTCTTCAACTTGCTTTTGTCTTTCTATAATTTTTTTCTAATTACTAATCATAGCACATGTAACCATTTTATTTTGAGGAGTAGAAGGTGACTTGTCATAAACTCATAACATTTGTGTCAAGGATTGATCCATATCAAGCAACTCAGGATGCTTCAAAGTGAAGCTGATTTTTGGTTTGCACATGGTATTGTTGATGTTTGCTTGCACCATGATACCTTCCCTATTAGGAGGGTTTTTTAGAAGAGAAGCAAACAATATGTTGATCACATTCCATTAATAGGTTTTGGGTATATGCAAGATCATCATGGAAAAAATAGGCCCTTAAGTGGTGAACAATTTAGAAAAATCAGAGTTAGGCAACTTGACGTAAAAATTTGAATAAGATATCTATATTATTTAAAAAATATGTAAGAATATAATCTAGAGAAAATTGAATGTAGTTTCTAAACTACTATGTTTATTTTTAAAAAATATATATTTGGTGAAAATTTGAAATTTCAATGCAGTAGTACTTAAATTTCAGGGAAAAAATAAGAAGTAGGTGCCTATCTGACCACCCTAACCACAATAAAATGATAATATTTTTTTATAAGATTTTAGATATAAGTAGAGGAATCATTTCACGATGTGATGCATATTTTTTTGTAATTTTTTCCGAGTAAATTAATTAATATGATTTTTTATTTTAACTTAAAAAATATATAAAAACTCATATGTGGACCACCTTAACTGGTCTAAACTTCATGATTTTTTTAATCTTATAGTATGTGAAGCATAGAATATGACACATGTTTCAGATTCAAAAAATGTAATAATGTTTGAAAGCTATAGATGTTTTTCAGTCAACCTATCAATCGAGACTTCAGTCGCAATTCAAATAGAAAATGAATAATTATTTATTAAATTCAAAGTAAAGCATAATTTAGATTGGTGGAAAGTTGAGAATCTCCTTTAAAAAGGTTCCCTGTTCGTTTCATCAATTTTGGATAAGAAAAAAGTCATCAGCTACATACCCTACACATACCCATCATATTGCCACTTTTTGGCCCATCATGATCTTGCACATACCCTTTTGTAAAGTAACTTCATCACAAGGAGAGGAAGCATCAAGAGAAGAAAAAGTATCACATTCATGTTTTTCAATGATTGGATACTTTTTCTTAATTATGTATTCTTGGATGGCAGAAACATTAGGAAAAGGAGCAAGAGGATTCTCATGACTTTCAATGAATAGTTCATCTAATCCAAAAATATCTTCTTCACAAGTAGGAGAGACATGAGGAGAAGAACAAGTATGATTATCATGATTATCTGTGATTACATCCCTTTGTCCAATAATGTCTTCCAAAATAAGGGAAGAAAAATAAGGAGAATTGTCATAGGTTTTAAAGGTTTGATCATCTAATGCCAACATATCCTCCTCACAAATAATGTGATTGTCATGATTGCTCACAAAAACATTCTCACAAATAGGGGAGGAGTTAGAAGATGAATGTAGACTAGGTAGATGGATATTAAGAGATGTGTTTATGATCTCATTCTCTTGTTCCATAATATGCTCCAAAGTAGGAGAGGTTATAGAAGAGGAGCTTTCAACATTGTCATGATTCTCAATGGGTGTATCTTCTAGCACCAAAATACCTTCGTCACATGTAGGATATATTTTGGGAGAAGAGGAACTATGATTATCATGATTATCTATGCTCTCATATTCTTATATCACTTCAATCCTAGAAATGGAAGAGATATTAGAGGGTGTGGAATTATGGAGTGTGTCAACATTGTTATTTTCTTGCACTAAGAAACTCTCATAGCTAGGAAAGAGATTGGAAGGATGACTATCATGCTTGTTAATAAGCTTCACCAATAAGAGAGATGTTAGGAGAGGGGGAAATTTTATTGAACATTATCCATAATTTCATCCTTTTTACTCTAAGATCTCATTCTCTTGTCCCATAACGTTCACCCTAGTAGGAGAGCTCTTAGAAAAGTGACAAACAATAGGTTCATCACATTTCATGGTCAAGGATTTGATAAAGTAGCTTCATCACTCATAGGAGAGGCATCATGACAAGGATAACTAAGAGTTTCATGGTTTCCAATGATTAGAATTTTTTGTTCAAATAAGTCATCCCAAATGGTAGGGGCATTAGGAAAGGGAGGAATAAGATTCTCATGAGTCTCAATGAGGATATCTTCTAATACCATTTGAACTATCTTCTTCATGTCTAGAGAAGATATTAGGAGAAGAAAAGGTTTGATTGTCATGATTATCTGAATTTACATCCCCGTGTCCTATAATGTCTTCTTAAGTAGGAGAGGTAGGATTGTCATAGCTCTCAACTATCAACATATCCTCCACACAAATGTGTTTTTCATGATCATTCACGATTGTATTCACTAAATCATTTTCACAATTAGGGGAGGTGTTGGGAGTAGTGGCCATGATCTCAGTTTTTTGTGCCATAGTGTCTTTCCAAAGGGGAGGAGGAAGACAAGAAAGACTTTTAGGATCTTCAATGATTGTGTCTTCTTTCACAAAGATACCTTCATCACCAATGGGAGAGATATCAGGAGAAGAACAATTATGATTATCATGATTATCGATGCTTGCATCCTTTTGTGTCAAACCTTTAGTGGATGATTTTAGTGAGTGGAAGTCCTTAAGGGCTTCATCTAACATGTCTAAGTCATCACTACTAAAGGGATTAGATGATATACTTTTTCTAAATGTAAGCATTTTTTGAATTGTTTCTTTTGATGTTTTTTGTTTTCTAATGAATTTGATCTAAATGAACTAGGAACTAATGCTGAAAATGAAAATTGCAAAAGTCGAATGCTATCCATAATTGTGATGAATGTAGATAATGTTCTAGAAGCTATGAAAACTTAAAATTCAATGTAAAGAAATAAAATGAAATGCAATTTTTCATATTTCAAACAAGGTAATGTACTGATTACACCATGCAATAATCTGAAAATGAAATGTTGTGAATGCAAAATTTAAGCAATACATGAAATGAGCCAAATTAAGCTAGATTTAATGAAATGCATGTAACAGGAACTTAACCAACTGATACAGATAGTTAATGGCAGCAAACATAAGTGTAGAAATAGGGTTTCTAGTGTTGTAAAAGGTAGTTTTAGGGGTGTAAAGGGATTGATTTTCCCAAGGTGACAAATGAGTCCCAATAGGTATTTTTTCATAATTTTTAGATTTTTTTGGTTGGTTTTTATGTTTTGTATGCTATATGATGCAAAAATAAGATGCAAATGCAGAATTTCAGAAATTTTCAATGATTTAAGATGCAAAAAAGAAACCTATAGGCATTTTCACTAATGCAAACTTTGAAACCCTAGAATGCAATTTAACTAATGCAAGCTAATTCTAGGATTTAAATACACTCCAAATTAGAAAAATGATGCTCTAAATGTGGGTTCACCAAAATGAACCAAATATTCTTTGTGATGTGGCTCTCTTACACTTCTAGGGTTTTGCACCTAAAAGGAGAGAGGTACCAAAAACCTTAATGGATCACTCAAGAAGAATCCCTTGAGATTCCAATGAAAATATGATTGAAATATGTCTAAGGGGAATGTCCTAGATGCTAAGAACTGATAAAATATATTAACTCATAATGCAAAACTAAGAACATGCAATATGTTTGAAAACATAGTGTAGTATGCAAAATGACCTAGAAATGCATGTAAACTGTAATGAAAACTTATAAAACTAGAGATGTACACCTGGAGACTGGAGAAGGATAGAATGGACCTTCGAGATCCTAAAGAATCTATTGTAGAGGACAACAGGGACTCATACCGTAATCTGGGTGACTTAGTCCTGCTTCGAGGAGAATCTGCCATAATAGGTTTTGGGGAATTGGGTACTCAAATCTATAGAAAACTCTTAAAAACATGTATAGTGGGACTCATTCACCAAAAGTGGTGAATGATTCCACTTTTTCTTTTCTAAAAACTCAAAAGTGGAATCTGTAGCTCTCAGTCTGCTCTTCCTGTTCCTCTAAGTGTTTGAATCTGAAACCTTGATTTTTGAGGCTATAAGTGACTTTTTGTGTAGATTTTGACCTTTCCAATAGGGATATGACTTCAACAAGTTTTCAACCTATTATTAAATCATCTCCAAGCCTTCAATGTACCTAGATCTGAAATGACATAAAGAAAGAGAGAGAAAATGTTGATTGTTAGGGATTAGGGGTTTTCCTTGGTCAAACCCCATTTAGGTAATTAAACCAAAATGATGAAATAAGATAATAAAGCATGAAATATGAAACAATGGAATTAGGAATCTTCCATGATGAAGGATCTTGAATTACTACAACAATTGATGGAGAATCTTGCTCTTGAATGCTTTAAAAGTGATGCATTGACTTGACAATATGGAGGCTTGATGATACTTGGATAATGGATTGATGAAAGGTCTCCTTTTATAGAGGAGAGTTAAGTGAATGGCTAGAATAAGGATCATGATCAAGGGCCAAGATTAAATTAAAAAATAATGTAATCAAGGGTGGAGTTTAATTAAGACATGGATAAATAAAGACTTGAGGTGGAAGATAAGATTGACACAAAAAAAGAGGTTGTTGGAGAAAATTAAATAATAAAAATTATTTAATTTAGGTGGCCAACATAGGAGAAATAAATAAAATATTGATTTTTTAATTTAAAAAGAAAGGTGAGAATAGATAAAAAGAAGATAGTTCAAAATGGTGAGGTATTTTGAGAATTATGAGAGAAAATTAAGAATGCAAGCATTAAATGATTAAAGCAATTATTCAATGGAGGAAGGATAGTCATCACGAAATACCAGAATTGGCCAATTATAGAAGAAAAGTAGTGAATAATCAAATAATCGCAGAAATAATTATTTAATTATGAAGAAGAGGAAAAACTCAGCGTTGGGCAATGGTGGAAAAAGTTGCAGAAGAAACTTAATTTGAACGGAATTGAGCCGAAAGCGGTTGGAAGTAGAGAATACAGAGCACCTATTGTTTGTTGTGCAAGCCTTGCAAGCTAAGTGGCAGAGGGCCAAAGTAGCATTAATTGGCCACCTACAAATTAGAGTCCATGCTACCCATTCCAAGAATCTTGGAGAACCAACATATGCATTAGGATTACAATTTGATTATCACACTATCATGATTACAATAAATTTAACAAAAAAATATTATCTCCTTATTACATCCCATGAAACTAGTGAATACATTTAGAGGTGTCCTAAAATAGTTCAATGCTAATATTTTTTGTAATTATGATTAGATACATGACCATATTATGGGTTGGTGTATAACATTAAAAAAAAAATCCAAATATTATTGAAAACAAGGTGATTCAAGTTGAGGATATTAATGAAAAATAAACCAACTTGTAATACATCAACATAAAGGAGTTGAAGTGGAAAGGGAGGATCATCCTAAGACTAGTCGTAAGAAATTTATTGATTTGTCAAAAAAAGTTTAAGGGTATAGCTAGCACATCCGATGACAATATTGCACACAAAAATATCCAAGAAAATGGAAATTAAGTTAAGATCTACATAGAATTAATGATCAATGGAACACCATGTTTATGATTTTTAACCATTCTACTTAAAATAAAAATATATAGAAACAAAGATATGTAGAGTAGATCCAAAAGAGACAACACTTATAAAAGTCTCATCTATAGTTTGACATTTCCATAATGATGATCAATATGACAACAATGAAACATTATGGAAATATAACACTTGTGGCAACATCAAACATGTTAAATTTATATAAAACTTTAATGTGTATAGAGTTGATACATGATCCTACATTATCATCATTTTCACATGGGAATAATAGCATCATAGAGTATACAACCACGAGATTATTATAATTTTTTATCATCTAAGTTACAAGATTATCTCATTAACACCAAAATTCACATGTGTGCTCATCATTAGCTTCCTCATTTTCTTTCTTTTAGCATATAATTTGCTCATGTTTTCTTGCATTATCTTACTCAATGATTCCACTTGGAGGCAATGTATTATTTTTGAGGTTATGTATGTTCACATTTTCTCACATATTGTGCAAAACTTGGGGCATCATAGTCGCATGCAAGACTTTGATCAAACACACAAGTAATTAGGTTTTATGTAAAAAATTTCTACTTATATCATACTCAATTTTTAGTCACACTTCAATTTATCTATCTTTGATTTGTGGTCACATAATTTTAGTACACACAATTTGAGTTCAACATATTATATAATCATTCTATTTCTAAATTATGCCCAACTTCATAGATCAGTGCCTTTCCTTTGATGTTATGATAGGCCCAATAGATTCCTATTGTATATCAACAATAAAGGTGCAATCTCTTGTTCTAATTGCTTATATTTTCAATAAATCCATTTTATCATTGTTATTTCTAATTCTGCTTTCTTTCTCATTTACACACCAAATTTGGGAGAAAATGTTGAGGGGAAAAGTGCACACTGTAGTCTTTCACTCCAATTTTTAAAACATTTTGTGTGGGTTTCATTAATGTATGATTCTAGCACTCAATTTGACTCTTTTGGCATACTCATTGACCACAAGCCTAAAACAACCACTCTAATATATAGAATTCTCAAGTTCAAAGCATTCCTAGCTCACTTCTTAGGACATTTCCCATCTTGGATGGGATCACCACCATGATTTTTTGCCTAGCTTCTAAATTAATATTTATTGTTTTATAAGGGTGGCAACCTTAGGATATGATTGGCACCCATTGATGTGCATTCCAATAGATTTAAATTAAGCATATAGGAATATGCATTTTAGGATATTATCCAAAGTCATTTTTTACCATCAATCACTAAAATCTACCCTCAAATGAATCAATTCACATCAATGTTAGTTAGGATTATATTCATTAGTTCAAAATTCAACATCTATATCTTCTCGATTTTGATGTTTATTGTCAAAGAATCACCAAAAAGGGTAATTATCATATCTCAAATAGCTTTAGAAGCAACTTACATTAATCTTAATTTGCATTGAATATCAATTATATTCATTGCCTCCTTTTCTCTTTCAAATTTTGATATTGTCAAAAAAACTTGGGGGTTCATCAAGGAAGTTTCACCCTCTATGTGTACTAAGCTTGCAACAATATTTTTCAACACTGCACAAACATAGCAATACATCTAGGAAAAAAAATTCCATTAATATTTAAAGGAAAACTCAACCTTGAATGAAATCACCACCTTGACTAAATCATGATGCAATCACATGCCTAGCATTCACAAATCTTAGAGTTTGTTCTTCTTAAGTCTTTCATACTAGAATCAACCAAATACATGTTAATAACTTCTATATTCCAATTTGATCTAAGGTAAAAGTCCTCATCATATCATTTCGAAATTATTTTAAAATTATTTTTTGTTGAACTAAATAATTCTCCTACAACACACGTAAAGGCCCCCTTGCCACATACTGAAATTTAAAAATGTATATCTAATCGATACACTGAAGGTTACCCCAGTCACTCTCTAAATAAGGATTATATAACGATTATGTCGGCACTATTTTTGTTCTTTATTATTTTTGCTCAATTTGGTATCATATTTCCGATTGAAATGTTCTTTCATCACGATTTTCTTTGCAGTCTTCTGAATTTGTTATGCTTACTTGTGTTTGATTATAAGAGGATAAGAGCTTCACGTTACAGTTTGCCTACCTGAACAACCTTTCTTCTTGTGGGCATTGCTTTAACGTGAAGGTATATATTACCAGGCCATAGAAACAACACATGCTTTTGAAAACGCGGTATACCCTACACATGAAAGCTTAAAATTTAAAAGGAGAGAAAAATACTCAATCATTTCTTGGCTGAAAATTTCAACCCACATGGTTGCAACTAAATTAAATTCACCGGTCTGTCTCACAATCAAACTCTGACTATTTATAACATGGCAAAGTTCATATCTCCATGATAAATTGTTTACAGTCAATAGAAAACAACAATTTTATTGTGTTTTCATAAGGGAAAGAAATCCATGGCTACAGAGCGTATGGCCACCGTTCTTAGCATTGATGGTGGAGGAGTTAGAGGGATCATCCCAGGAGTGATCCTTGCTTTCTTAGAGGAAAAACTCCAGGTATTGTAAGATAGCAGGATCATTAAGGAACATCTAATTAAAGCAGTAGCAAGTTAATTTAAAATTCTGTTTTTTCAATGGAGGATTTATATCATCTATGAATTCATTTTGTTATTTGATATGGTTGTACGAGTTTATTCTGACACCTCTTGATTAAGAAGTAAGAATTAAAGGAGGGTAGCCATCCAGGAATTCCGACTTTGTCCCTTCTATCGTATCTCTAAAAGTTTGATTCTGAACAGATGACATAAACAAAGAACATACCAGCACTCTCAACAATTATAGGGTAGCCATCAAAGTCATTCAGGACATGATTCCGACTTTGTCCCTTCTATCGTATCTCTGAAAGTTTGATTCAGGACATGATGCCATTAGAGGGTAGCCATCAAAGTCATTCAGGACATGATTCCGACTTTGTCCCTTCTATCATATCTCTGAAAGTTTGATTCTGAACAGATGACATAAACAAAGAACATACCAGCACTCTCAACAATTATACTTCACCAATTCTTTTATTGTATTTTCAACAATTTCACTCAGTTTATATTTGTAATCTGAAAGCTTTTTATTTAAAATTACTGAACAGGAACTAGATGGCCAAGATGTAAGACTTGCCGATTATTTTGATGTCATTACTGGAACAAGTACAGGCGGACTAATTACAGCCATGATAGCAGCTCCTGACAGCCAAAATCGTCCTCTGATTGCAGCAAAAGATATTGTCAAGTTTTATTGGGACAACTCTGAACTGATTTTTCCTTCTTATACGTTAGTACCTATTCACTGATTATGCTTTCATAGTTCTTTCTAGGTAAATTTAACTGATGTTACACCCCGTGTGCTTTCTTGACAGCTCCTTTTGTACACTATATCACATGCTGACAGGACCCAAATACTCTAACAAATACCTTCACTATTTAGTTAACAAATACCTTGATAAAATTCGCCTCCATCAAACGCTCACAAACGTGGTGATTCCCGCTTATGATATAAAATTACGACTGCCCACAATCTTCTCTACGTTTCAGGTGTTTTCAAAGATCTTTTGGGCTATTTCACTTGGTTGGTTTTTCATGTAGTATACCATCACCATTTCTTATACCTTTGTTTCTGCCACTTTTGCAGTCTAAGGTAGAGGTGACCAAGGATGCACTTCTATCTGATATATGCATGGGAACCTCTGCAGCTCCAACATATTTGCCTCCTTACTATTTTGAAACCTTGGATTCTGCAGGAAACAAAAGAGGTTTCAATTTAATAGATGGTGGAGTAGTTGCTTCAAATCCTGTAAGCCATGCTACACTCTATAAGTCAAACATTATATGCTATTTCTATATTGTCAGAATTAACCATGAAACCTTTTCTGCAGACTCTGTTGGCCATAAACGAGATCGTAAAAGAGGAAGTTAAACAAAGTTCAGAATTTCCGTCCATGAATCCTAAGGTAGAATTAGCTTCTTATTTTAAGTTCAATTGAATGTAGAAATAGAAAACCTAATCTTTTTATGGAAATAAGTTCGATTACATAGATGTTGACATCTTTGTGTTAGATAATACCGATGTCGACATCTATGTGTTAGATCACATAAATGTACCATCTCTGTCTTTATATGAGGAATTACAACAATTTGAATAAACATACACCTAAGACATAATTTTTTTTTAAAAAAAACAAACATAAAAGCTTGGATTGTTTTTGGGCAGGATTACAGCAAGTTTATTGTAATATCTCTTGGGACGGGACATGAAGCAAGTGGTAGTTACACTGCAAAAGAAGCCAGCAAATGGGGGATATTTAAATGGTTTTACAACGACGGAGATATTCCCATCCTGAATATGTATGGTGAAGCCAGTGAAGACATAGTTGACATTAATCTCTGTGTGTTTTTCCAAGCTTTTCAGTCCACCAAAAACTACCTAAGAATCCAGGTTTTCAAGCACAAGAAACCCAGTTTACATAGAACTTTTTATGCATATGCTTGACTCATCTTTAAATAATCATAACATATATGATTTTGTTAGGCAATGAACTTAACTGGAAGTGAAGCACAGATGGATGATGGGTCGAAGGAAAAATTGACACAGCTAATAAAAATAGGAGAAGGTTTGCTTGACAAGCCCGTCTGCAGAAGAAATTTAGAGAACGGTGAATTTGAGCCCATTGCAGACGAAGGCGCCAACAAAGACGCCCTTATTAGGTGTGTAAATTAAAGTTTTGATCCATACAATACTTATAATTCATGAAGCAATATTTTGATCTCGAGTAAATCATGAATCTAAAACTCTGCTGCAGATTTGCGAAGTTACTGTCAGAACAGAGGAAACTTCGTGCTCCTCGTCATCGTGATTGAACATAATCCATTCTTGTATATGTCATTTATTCACAACTGAAATCTGACTATTACTTTTGAAAACATTGAAGAATAAAAATACATTTCAAGTGTTGCGAAATTGTAGTGTTCTTGAGGATTCTTGCTAAGAAAGTAATTTGACTGTTGCTAGGAATTGGTAAAGGTGACAGAGTTTCCAACCATTTTTATCAAACTTTCACCTGCTTTTTATTATGAGTTCATTTTTAATTCATGCAAACCTCGTTAGCTTAATATTAGCTAAGATAGGTCTTTCAATTATATCTTGATGAGAAAGTCCATTAAAGTTTCATTGTCTCTCGTAGAATATGATGAGGGATTAATCATACTTTAAAAAATAATAATAATAATTTAAATAATTAAATAATTAATTCTAACTTTTAATTTAGATATGTACTTACTCATAATATTATGGATCATAATATTATAATCTATCTTAAAAAATCATTGTCTATAAAATTTAATTATTTAAATTGTTTTTTTTTTTTTTTAGCATGATTAATCCCTCATCATATTCTACGAGAGACGATATCTAAATTAAAAGTTACAATTAATTATTTAATATTTTTGTATTTAAATAAGGTGACTGGTATAATGATAAGTTTTTCTTTTTCAAAGCAATAAGATTAGGGCTTAAATCTTAACATTGTGTCAATTTAATATATATAATATAAAAATAATTTCTACATCATATGTTATAATGAAAATAAACACACCTTACAAATAATTATGTATATAAGGGTTTAATCAAATAAAAAAATGATTGACAAATGAAAATGAGAGATTAGAAGGTGCTTAGTTCTTTGATAATGTTGAGTCTCAATGTCACTAATTTATTATGTAAAAGTGTCCAATTATTGGATTTACAACTTTTGTATTAGATCTAGATTGGAGACTTTTTCATTTATTTATCATTGACATCAACTTTTTCTTTAAACATTTTACAAATGATTTTGTCCTACTCTGATGTGATTCTATCCACCCTATAATGATTCTCTCCTCTTTTTATGTTGCTTTAAAATCTATGCATCCATGATGTTGCTTTCTTTTTTAACCTACTGCTAAGAATCACCTTGAGGAGTTTCCTACACAATTTTTGAAATGTGAGGCTTCCTCAGCCATGTGTCAAATTCCATTGTTATTTTGATAATTGAAGACAAAAAATAAATGAAGGTGGTATCCTATTGGGTGAATATTTTGTTATCAACTAACTAATGACAAAATGGTTATATCAACCATAGTATGATGAGATAAAATCTCCCCTCTCAGAAAGGGGAGGCTCCCTTCTTATTGTTAACTATAATCAACTAAGTTTAAGTACACTAATTTAACTATCCATGAGGTGTTTTCATATCATCTAATTATCTTATTTTTGAATAGATATTCTCTTACAAACTTACAATAACAATCCCATGATGCTTATAATATGTAATGAACCAAAACTACTAATTGAAGCAATAATAACTGATACCCAATTTAGTTAAATGAAAGAGTAACTGAAATGATACTAGTAAGTGTTAACACCAAGAAACTCACAAAAGCACAAAGTATTTTGTTGCTTCTTATGCCAATTGGTAAAATAAAAGATATGGATTATGATGCATCCCAAAGTCTTCACCGTATGCCAAGATAAGAACAAATAATCATAGACAATAACTTGCAGCCCAAAGTCTTCAAGTTACTT
>VDFB02288267.1:0-10075 GCA_007258455.2 Sequoia sempervirens | reverse complement strand
TATGATTTTCTTAGGCAATGAACTTAACTGGAAGTGAAGCACAGATGGATGATGGGTCGAAGGAAAAATTGACACAGCTAATAAAAATAGGAGAAGGTTTGCTTGACAAGCCCGTCTGCAGAAGAAATTTAGAGAACGGTGAATTTGAGCCCATTGCAGACGAAGGCACCAACAAAGACGCCCTTATTAGGTGTGTAAATTAAAGTTCTGATCCATACAATACTTATAATTCATGAAGCAATATTTTGATCTCGAGTAAATCATGAATCTAAAACTCTGCTGCAGATTTGCGAAGTTACTGTCAGAACAGAGGAAACTTCGTGCTCCTCGTCATCGTGATTGAACATAATCCATTCTTGTATATGTCATTTATTCACAACTGAAATCTGACTATTACTTTTGAAAACATTGAAGAATAAAAATACATTTCAAGTGTTGCGAAATTGTAGTGTTCTTGAGGATTCTTGCTAAAAAAGTAATTTGACTGTTGCTAGGAATTGGTAAAGGTGACAGAGTTTCCAACCATTTTTATCAAACTTTCACCTGCTTTTTATTACGAGTTCATTTTTAATTCATGCAAACCTCGTTAGATTGATATTAGCTAAGGTAGGTCTTTCAATTATATCTTGATGAGGAAGTCCATTAAAGTTTCATTGTCTCTCGTAGAATATGATGAGGGATTAATCATGCTAAAAAAAAAAAAAAAACAATTTAAATAATTGGGTAATTAATTGTAACTTTAATTGATATGTACTTATTCATAATACTAGATCATATATATTATAATTCCATTCAAAAAACGGTCATCTATAAAATGAATTATTTAAAATTTGTTCTTTTCCTTTTAATATGATTAATCCCTGATTTATATCTTCTAATGGGCCATCTTAAATTAGTGCCAAGTAAATTAATTTCGTCATTTTTGTATTTAAATAAGGTGACTGTGGAATGATAAGTTTTTCTTTTTCAAAACAATAAGATTAGGGCTCAAATCTTAACATTGTGTCAATTTAAAATATATAATATAAAAATAATTTCTACATCATATGTTATAATGAAAATAAACACACCTTACAAATAATTATCTATATAAGGGTTTAATCAAATAAAAAAATGATTGACAAATGTAAATGAGAGATTAGAAGGTGCTTAGTTCTTTGATAATGTTGAGTCTCAATGTCACTAATTTATTATGTAAAAGTGTCCAATTATTGGATTTACAACTTTTGTATTAGATCTAGATTGGAGACTTTTTCATTTATTTATCATTGACATCAACTTTTTCTTTAAACATTTTACAAATGATTTTGTCCTACTCTGATGTGATTCTATCCACCCTATAATAATTCTCTCCTCTTTTTATGTTGCTTTAAAATCTATGCATCCATGATGTTGCTTTCTTTTTTAACCTACTGCTAAGAATCACCTTGAGGAGTTTCCTACACAATTTTTGAAATGTGAGGCTTCCTCAGCCATGTGTCAAATTCCATTGTTATTTTGATAATTGAAGACAAAAAATAAATGAAGGTGGTATCCTATTGGGTGAATATTTTGTTATCAACTAACTAATGACAAAATGGTTATATCAACCATAGTATGATGAGATAAAATCTCCCCTCTCAGAAAGGGGAGGCTCCCTTCTTATTGTTAACTATAATCAACTAAGTTTAAGTACACTAATTTAACTATCCATGAGGTGTTTTCATATCATCTAATTATCTTATTTTTGAATAGATATTCTCTTACAAACTTACAATAACAATCCCATGATGCTTATAATATGTAATGAACCAAAACTACTAATTGAAGCAATAATAACTGATACCCAATTTAGTTAAATGAAAGAGTAACTGAAATGATACTAGTAAGTGTTAACACCAAGAAACTCACAAAAGCACAAAGTATTTTGTTGCTTCTTATGCCAATTGGTAAAATAAAAGATATGGATTATGATGCATCCCAAAGTCTTCACCGTATGCCAAGATAAGAACAAATAATCATAGACAATAACTTGCAGCCCAAAGTCTTCAAGTTACTTTCCAATTACGAACATTAACACAACTCCAAAGATGATATTGCAACTCAAAGACTACAAAATTAGATTTAGAATGCCTTCTAGAATATTTGATTCCATGCCACGATTCAATCAAATAGATAAGAGAATGCAATAGAACATACTTCAAAATAATTCCAATGCATCACAAGCTTGATTCAAGACAAAGATTGAACACCAACTTGCTTTCTTTATATTGATTGAATATGATTTACACTTTGAACACAAAGTTTCAATGTACTCCTTAATTTGGCAGTGTTTCACTTCAATAGCTAAAAGATGATAATGACAAAATATCTCCCTCTTATTTATAGAAGGAAGTTATGAGCAAAAATAGGAAATCTACAACTAATTTGACTTATTCAAAAGAAGAGTCCAATTTGATTTGGGATTGTACTCCTCTTACATGTAATTGCATATTACAAAAAGACATGTAAAATATCATTTACAAACTACAAACTACATAATGAAAAACTTAGAAAATAAACTAAGTGTCCATAGACACATTCTCTTCTTCTACATTTTTCTCTAGAAAGTCTTCATATCTTTTCAATGTCACCTAAAATTCAATATCATTTGGCCCTAGTGTGTAACTGGAGATGGCTAGAAATCATGTGATAGAGTCCTCTATGCTGACGTGTAACTTTTTAATTCTTTTTTATTTCCCCAACATCTCCCAATGGAATTTTAAATTCCATTTCTCCCTAGGTTGCTAGAGGAATTTTTAGTTCCTCTCTAATCCCCAAGGGTATTTTAAAGGGAATTTTTAATTCCTCTTGTCACATCCTTCCCATGATTTGGGAGGATGAGATAAGCAACCCCTTTTCCACCTCTCACTCCCAGTGCAGTGGGTTAATTCACACTCATCATCCACTTAATCTCTCATACTCCCCTACTGGATTCCAAATGTCATCTCATGAGCTGGTGATGCCTTGCTGCACCCCAACCCTGATCTCTTCCCAGGGATCAACTTGGCCATTCATTCATCTCTCTCCCAAATGAATGTGAGAAACACTCTACTTGGTTTCTCAAGCATCACACACTTCATGCCCATACATTCAAGCTCCTACCATCTCCAGCCAGGCCATTACAAAAATCCACTCATCTTTGACCAAAATAAAGCTAAATAAAGGTGTTACGCTATTGGAATCTTGAAGGAGCATACAAATCAATCAATCAGCAAAATACAACATCAAGCCCAAATATAGGTGCTATTTTGTGTCTCTACTTCTATAGGCTTGATTTCATACAGAATAGCCCTAAACTCGGAAAGTGTTTCAGTTGTGTTTTATTCTTTTGGTTTCTATATTTTCCCTTTGCATTTTGGCATTTTGTAAAAAATATTGTACACTTTTTGAACACCTTAGGGACCTGCATCAAGCATGTCCTTTAATTTTCTGTAGTTTTATCTATTTTGTAGCTTATAGGTTTTAGGTATAGAGGTAGATCTGCTACATAGGCAGATACACTTGACACAAGGGTGGTTGTTACCTTTTAGATAGGTGGATGTGCTTAGCATCCAAACACACATCTTCAAAGGTAGTTGTGCGGATACATAGGTGGTTGTAAAGACTTACAGAGCCTGTTGTGATACTCAACATGCGATTATGCCTTAAGTTCAGAGTAGATTTTTAGAGGTGGTTCTACGAGATTACATAGGTGGATATGTTGGTTATTTTTTATGGACCAAACTTTTTCTTACCACATACCTATGAACTTTCCAGAATTCAATTATCAGTAAGGGTAAGGATTGGCCAACACATAATTAAGGGTTCTTAGGCCTTTACTTCTTCACTTTAGACTCTGTGAAACCTAGGAGGGTAATCCTGAACACTATGTTTATAGATACTAGTGTGTCTAGGCATCAAACATAAAGTAAACAAATGATTCTCCTTAAATTTTTAACAAACACAATACCCTAAAGATTTGGCTGACCTTCAAGATAGTGCCTAACTCAAACAAGAGAAAATGCAATTCATTAAATTTCACACACACCTAGAATAAGATTGACAAGTAAGTTGATTTTAATTTTATGATCAGCTCTATTGAACTAGTCACCAAAATTGAAGTATAAT
The DNA here is from genome assembly GCA_007258455.2 of Sequoia sempervirens. NCBI lineage: Eukaryota > Viridiplantae > Streptophyta > Pinopsida > Cupressales > Cupressaceae > Sequoia > Sequoia sempervirens. The sequence continues at coordinate 5,947 of VDFB02288267.1, read as the reverse complement.
TACTTTGCTAAACCAATGCCATATTCTTGAAATGGAGTCAAACCAAGTACCTACATGATTAGATAAAAAATTTATATGTGATAATACCAGAAGCCTTGAAAATATTGCATTACAATATTCCCACTTATCATCTCCACCATTTACTTCTTACTAGCATCCCCATACATGACTTATTTCAAACCCACTATTATATTCAAGCATTTACATCCATTCATTGAATTAATGAGCAAGAATAGAGTAGTACATCTATTGGAAACCAACAGAGACAAATAAGATAACCATTGATTATATTATTCATAGTTTGCATAACATGTACATAGGAGAGTAACATGTAAAACTTTATACTATTCCGCAATATGTATTATCATTGTCATTATCAAAGAACCATATACATATTGACTGAATTTACTAGAGAGTTCAATATCCCTTTTTATCTTTGTGTATGACCCCTTCAAAGAAAACTACCCATTGACCTCTCTCTATAATCAACCTTGAAATCCCTTTTATAAGACAAGGGAGCAACAAGCATCAGGTTGAATTACACCTACATTTCACTTTCATTTCAAAATTAATTTCACTAGAATGTGAAAATATTCCCCAAAACAAATTACAAAGCAATCATTTTAGATTAAGGAACATTGCTCAACCTTACAGACACAGTCAGAGATCAACGGTTGACAAAATCTCAGAGGTGAAATAGCTATTTCAGCTGTTCTGATTCACTCACCTTATCTCATCCTCCCATATAATATATACTTAGATAATTGAATATTTAAATTGTCCAAAAGACTTCATGAGATTGAGACCCATAGATACCTAGTGATACTTATTCTTTCTCATAGCTTCCCTCTTAGGCCTACCAATTTTCTTCTCCTTACCCTTGACCAATTCCTCCGAGATAATTTAGCTTCTCAGATGATAAGCACGCTTGAGAACACCCCGTGCAGACTTCTTATTAGCCCTTGTTTTCTTCTTCAAAGTCACAAGGACTTCAAGCATATCTGGTTCATTCTGGGGAAAGTTACCCTGAGACTCGAGAGGGTTGAGTCTCCTAGACCTTCAGACTAGGCTAACAGACACACTTACCTTACCCATTCTTACTGCACTAACTTACCAAATTACCTCAAGACAGAAACACCACCCTCATGTAAAAATAGTTAGCTCAAATTTTGCAATTACTAAGAACACATTACACACTCATTCCCAGACTCTCAATTCTCACAATAGAAAATGGTGAGAATAACAAGCAGGAAGCCTTCATTAAATAGAGCAATTGGAGAATGTCTACAATTAATGTTCCAAGAAAGATTGTGTGAGAGCTCAGTTGGCCATCAACCATTTTGATTTTGAACCTCAACTGTCGATCATACTTTGAGACAAATCAACAGATAATTAATTAGAATGATTAATTATGAAAAAAAATCAAATGCACGTGTTTGATGCTTCTCCATGATCAGAAAACTCAAGTGAATTGACACTTAGTCTACATATTAATCACACGCTTAGCATTTAACAAAACCTATTGTGTAACATTTACCCACTCGCCCGTGGGAATTAATTTGCATGCAATTCATCATAGCAAGATAGTGGGGAGCAATCATGATTTTACCTCAGAATATTAGCCAGTACTCTACCTTATTTCAATTTTACCTTTCGAAGTGTACCAGTACCTGATAGATTTGATGACCACAATCAAAAGTATTTCCCTAATCTCAAATGTGTGCCCAATAATTAGTTCTAATTTGGTGTCGTTTTTATCTTAGAAAAGTCTCGAAAAATATGTTAGCAGCACTTTATCTCTACCAAAATCCATCGGAGCCTTTGAAATGTTCCACATTGCAATAGCCCACTCACCCGCTGAGAAATGGAAGGTACAAGGGAGCCACTCATGGGATGATGGGGAGTGGCCAGGATTGACCCACGTCACCCGCCATTGACAGTTGATATCTATTCCAATGAAACACACATCGTCCCCATAGCTTGGTGGGTCCCTCCATGGATTTACAAATATTGTCTTGCCTACTATCCCATGTGATTATTTTAATGAATAAAGAAAACAAGCAAGCATGCGGGGAACGACCAAGATGTGGCCACATCATTCAACAACCACTGTTGATTTTTCCTTTCAACACCACCTGTATGCCTTAACAAAGGCATTGGACCTGCCAATGTATAGGACACATGACCTACGCCCGTGAGCCTGTGAGAATAAAGTAATAGGCAGTGAAATGTAATAGGTGCATGGGAAACAGTGGTGATTTGTTTGCAGTGATCGAACATTCATCGGGGATCCTCATATTTGCACATGCCAAAGTTGTTAAACTTAAAAGAGGGACATTACTAGGACAACGGGAACTTGACCCTTAGGAATGGAAGCTTAAGACTTAAGTCATTAGATATGAAAATCAAGCCTGACCATAGAAAAATTTGAATGCTTGAAAAGGCTTTAGTGATCGACAAAGGTAAAAACCCAAGGGGCCAATGAAAGTGATGATTCCAATGGCATAAGTGGTGACTTGAATGACCAGAAAATTATATCAAAAGGTGGACAGTGAAATAGAATGCCAACCAAAATTTATAGACTCAAAGGGTAAATTTGGAAGGGTTTTGGATACACAAACCCTAAAACAATGATGAGGAACATAACCCTAAGTCTAAAATGAGGGTCCAAGCTAGATTATGCAAAATTTAAAAGATGGAACCAAATAAAATTTTTGAGGGGTTCCATCAGTGGCTCCTATTAGGGACACATGCCTCTTGCAAGCATGGTGAGATCCCATAATCAAGTGAAGTAGACTAGACACAAAAAAGAAAACCAGACCAAAACAACCAACATATATGTATAGTTTTTACATAATTTTCAAAACCCTAAACAAGGTCCATTTAATCTCTATTTTTTTTAAGCCTTCTTCTAAGGTAAAAGTTATTCAATATGCACCCTGCAATTTAACCAGGCTTCAACTTTAGTTAGTGGCACCAGGCCACTAAACTCAAGGTTGATAGTTGGACCTATCAAAGATCTTATTTTCCACTATTTGTATCTCATAAAAGTTATAAATATTCTTATGGATCATCCACCTTCTGATCATGCTACAATATTTACAATCAACCATTATGGACACATGCATGAATTTAATACTTTCATGATTAACCCTATCCAATTGGAAACCATAATCAAATGCTAACTGGAAACCATAATCAATGTAGCATTCTTTCTTATTTAGTTCAAAATCATACCCTGGCAAGTGCTTTTCTAACAAGATAGGGAATTGGAAATACTCATTATCCACTTGATTGTTGTCACCATAAGGGTTGGTACCATTTTTTACTTTGTGTAGTGAACAAGAAACATTCATACAAAGGCTTATGTTCAAGCTGGTATTCACACCCATCAGAGCAATATAAACCAATTATGTTGCCCAATGCTCCATTTTCCTGAAAAATTAATTTCTCAAGTTCCATAACACTTTTAGTTTTACTTAAAATGGGATCATTCCCATAAAGGGTGTCATTCATACCATCCCAGACATCAAATAATTTTTTAACTTTAGGATCACTGACACAATTTGATTCTTCCTTCCAGTCATTACCGAACTTGAAACAAAATGTCTCAAAGGATGGATCAACTAGTTTAGGATTAATATGATCAATAGTAGGGTATTCAAATGCACCATCAGTTGATAGGTATGCTTTCTCACTTATGTAGGATTTCCTACAACTTAAAAATTTCTCATTTTCAGCCGAACAAGTCTCCCTAACATATCCTTTGTTGAAAACTACCATGTCCATCTTTGTCATGAAACTTGCATATTCGATTTTTGTTTCATTCAAGCACTCAAAAATAGAACCTTATTGACTAGCATCACTAATCCCATCATTTCTAACATAAACCTCAAGCTCAAGATCCTGGATACAAACATTCTTATCTTTAAATTCATCATCTACCACATTATCAGGGCATTCCAATTTTGATATAGCTGGATTGCATTTCAAGAATCTAGCACATGCTATCTATTCGTCCCCTGGGGAGGGCTCAAACTCATAAATACTAGTATAGGTGAATTCTTCAAGCAAGAAGGATGCCTTCAGGTCATTCTCACAAAAAGATTCATATTTAGGTCATGAGAGTAATTAGAATTTTCTCCTTCACTACCATTGTTATCAACCTTCAAAGGTACACCAGCAATATTTGCAAGTATGACAATATCATCATCTTTACTATTATGTAGACATTCATTATCAAAAACACCCTTATCCATTCCTTAGGTGAACTCTTGATCTTTTTCAATAAGGTGAGCACCCCTGTTATTTTGAGACCTCATTTTTTGTTCATAGTCATACTTGGCCTCCTCAGTAATTATGATCCAATCAATTATTTGATCAAAATCCTAAGGTTTCAATTCATTGGGCAAGGCACTAAGCTCTAGCTCATAAATGTCACAGAATATGTCTATGCATATTGAATCTTCAAGTTGTAACCTTTTAGGTATTTCTAACAAGGAATCCAAAAACCTTGCTAACAACTCATATGGTGATTCCTCCTTATATCTCTTCATGCTAGACAACCTTTGGGCTAACAACACCTAATCATCATTACTTAAATATTGTTGAGGTGTATTTTGAATTTGTCCATGATTACTATGCTATGAGGGTGGACAAAATGAGGCATCAAAAACATTATCACATTGATCATTCTTTTCATCCTTATTCATTTTACCTTCATGATATGTACCCAAACAACAAACACTCGCAGCCATATATCCCTTCATCATTGAATATTTCACAGTGTTTTCAATATCCATAGCAATATGATATGCTTGTTGTAATGTGGTAGGTTCCTTATCTCTTATTAAATAACTCATCTCATTATCAAATGCACTTAGATACATAATCAAACATTTTGCATCACTAGGTCTCAAGGGTTCAGGAATATCTTTCACTACTTTCATAAATCTTAGATTAAAAGAAAGAACCAACTCATTTTCATCTCGTTGGATTTCTCTAAATATTTTTCTTATCACATTTGTACTAATCCTCTCACCAAATTGTTCCACAAATGCTATCATGAAATAATCCCATGAAGCTATAAAACACACTGGTAAATATGAGTACCAGTCTTTGGCATCCTCTTTTAATGACTAAGCAAATAACTTCATGATCTATCTCAAAATCACCCATCAAATTTGTGAATGCATTTAGGTGTTTGGAAGCTGAGTCAAAAAATTTCCTTGTGAATTTGAGCAAATGTTTCCTAATATTATCAGGGATCTTGTTAGGGAAACCTGGAATATTAACAAAACTTAACGACTTATATCTCTCAATAGAGAATTTATTTTGATGGTGTGATAAAGGTTGCACACCCTCCATATTGTTACTTGGTGTTCCACAAGGAAATATAGGGGAATGATACTTCTAACTTCTAGTCTAATTCAATCTTCATAATTGATTGTAAACTACCTTATCATGATTTTACAATGCCTAGCTTAAACACATTCACGCTTTAAAGCTTTCTCAAAGGCAGAATTCAAAGATAAGCATACTTCTTCCACCCAATTCAAATATTACAAAATTCACTTTAGAAGTATGTAAGATAACCACCACCATTCCCTTCACTGGTGCTTATTTCACTTAATAGGGAACAAAGTATATCTTTAAAAATGGCTTTTATAAAAAATTATTTCTTCTTGCAAACCAAAACAAGGAAAATACCTAGATATATTTGCAAATATTCTGACTTGTGCTTTATCAAGTTCTTTGCATAGAGTCACCACCTCCTATGTAGAGGATCAAACTTCAGCAACTATGAAGTTTTTTTCACTCCATTTCACTAGAGTTTCTCACACAATTTATACTGGCACAAAGCTCTTTCAGATCCGCCACCCACTTTTAGTGAGAAATGTTATTTTTAGAACCTTTATTACTCTATCAAGGCAAGATGATCTACTAT
>VDFB02288264.1:0-19203 GCA_007258455.2 Sequoia sempervirens | reverse complement strand
GCAATTTTCGGCAGTTTGGCAGTTTTTGGCAATTCGGCAGTTCGCACCGGCAGTTCGGCAGTTTTCATAATTTCGGCAGTCTCGAGAGTTATAAAGTCGGCTGGAATCGCCGAACTGACAGAAAAATGGACAAGGGCAAGAAGGCGATGCAGTACCAGCCAAAGGTAGCCTCGGCTGCGAAGAGAAAAAAGATGGATGCCGATAATGACACGATGACATGGGAGAACCTGACCGGCAACGAGTGCAAGCAATGGTGGCGAAGCACTCCCGACGACCACTCTCTGAAGGTTGCGCTTCGACACGCTCGGGTGGACAAGGCTGTGCTCGTGCCCTTTTTCAGTTCTCGGGAGTTCGAGCCTTGGCTGAAGGCGATGGTGGAGAACTACTGCAGACATACGCACAAGTCCGTCATTGATTACAGAGGTTGCCAAGTGACAGTTTCACTCTGGCCTCAGGACTTTGAGCGGGTGTTCGGCGTCCCAGCTTCGGGAATAGGGGTTAATAAACCCAAGAAAATGACGCAGGAACACAAAGAACTGCTGGTCAAGCAAGTATGCCGAAGCGACTTGTCAGCCGAAGAACAGCGTACCATATGGAATACTGGCAATCGAGGCCTCCGGAAGAACCACCTAGCAACGGCAGAATGGAAATGTTTGCTTGACCTAATGAAATGTCGACTCACAGGGGCGAGCCGAGCGTCGGACATTGCCTTATGGCAGGTGGATTTCATGGTCGAACTTCGCGTTGGCCGAGTATACAACTGGGCGAGGCTACTCACAGAGCGGATACGGGATTTCCTAGCGTAGAGGCATAAGGCCTTCTATATGACTCAGCACGCCATAGCTCTCTTTTTGGATGTCGTGCACACACAGGTGCCCGAGGGCAATTGGGGTCAGTTGCGGCCACTCACTCACCTGGACCCGGGATGGCCTACGGTATTCTACTGGTCGGAACTGGAAGTAAAGCAAGCAGGCGAGGGCACAGCCTCGGGGAAAAAGAGGAAACGGAAGGAGGCGTCGGTGGAGGAGGAAACATCAGAGGAGGAGGCCTCGGAGGAGAGCGATGCATCTGACAGAGAGGAGCCTATTGACTTATCTTCCTCGCCATCGGAGTCTAGTCCACCGGCCGATGAGGAGGTGTCTGTCGCCATCGGGGGTCAGGAGGCAGGCGAGATTGATATACCGGTATTGCAGCCGGCAGGATTTACTCTTCCGGAACCGCCAGCCAGCCAGAGCACACACTCAGTCACGTTCACCCTCCCTGTTGCGCCAGTTGGAGCCGGGCGGATGTTGAGGGTAGCCGCTTCACTACCGAGAGCATCTCCAGGGTGGGCACCTCTCGCCACCACATCACAGGGGGCACTCACTGTATCGGCGGCAGGTTCCACTGCCTCGGTTGAGATACTGCCAGCGGTTTGTTCTCTCACACCACCGTCAGCATCGGCAGCGACAGGAGTGGCAACCTCGGCAGCAGGAGCTGGGGGAATGACCGAGGCCACTAAGGAGACGACTCCAGCCTCAGGAGCACCCGGGGTAGCACAGATCGACAATTGGCTGGGATCGGTGGGCCTCACCTTGGACGTGGCCGAGCAGCCAGACCAGCAGGAGAAGAGTCCCTCGGAGGGACAAGGGGACGAGGAGGGGCCGATCATTCACACCCAGCAGAGTGAGACGGCCAGGATCGGCGAAGACACACTTGCACACCCGGAGGCGAGCATAGCAGAGGCACCAGAGACGGCCATTCAGGAGCCTCAGCCTGTAGTCGGGGAGCTGCCCCAAGAGGAGACAGAACATTGTATACCTTCTGATGATGAGGAGAACGAGGAGGGTGCTTCCACAGAGGGCTTTGTCGTGGAAATGTCACAGCCGGACCCGTCGGACCCAGTAGGCACGGTACAGAGATATGTGGAGGAGCTCGAGCACATGGGCAGATTGATGATCCGTGTGGGACAGGTTTCCAGGGACCTGAGGATTGGCCGATCGCCTCTGGTAGGCCAGGAGGTTCACCGCATTCGGGGATTTGTGCAGATGGGGTGCGAGGCGGAGTTTGCACGGATATTTGGCGAGGGGTGGCCAGCAGGAGAGACTCCTGCTATGATGAGAGCCTGGCGGGGTCGGCCACCGAGGCTAGTAGGACGGGATGCAGGCGTCTTGGAGAGTCTATACTACATCGAGCTGGCATTCCGAGATGTTTTTCTTCTGATGAAGCGCCAAAGATTTTCCACCGAGGTAGCAGTATCTCGCCGAGTGGATACCTATAGACTTCTTCAGCGGGTCAAGGTTGAGTCTGCTGCGACCATCAAGAGCATTTAGGATAACTTGACTGAGCAATCTCAGCTCGCCAGTGACAGGGGAGCCCGATTGGAGATCTTGGAGCCTCGGGTGGCAGCCTTGGAGGAGGAGGCACAGCAGAAAGAGGCAGCATGGCAGCAGAGAATGAGAGCATTGGAGGACCAGTTGGCTGCAAAAGAGGTAGAATTGGCGGCCAAGAAGGCCGAAGCAGAGCAGGCAAAGAGCCAACTGATGGAGGCAGCCCGGATGGTGAAGGCGGCGAGGGAGAGGGAGATCCTGGCAGATCGGCAGCTTCGCACACGCACGGAGGAGCTGAGGCGTCTGAGAGCAGAGCATTCTTCCACCACTCCGACGTCATCTGTGCATCCAGGGACGCACTCCCTTCCCCCTACTTCTCAGTAATCTTATCTTGTTGTATGTATGTCGTCTGGAAGACGACTTCCTTTTTGGGGGGGATGATGTTAGTCGGATGTTTTACTTTGTTGTCGGCCGTAGTCGGCCATGGTCATAGTCGGCCAATTGTCAAATAAAACAATAGTTAGTAAAGAATAATAATGTCATGTAATGTCATGTACTTTCGAGAAAATATGTTTAGATTAATGTTAATATAATGTTGTTATGAAACGTCGTGTCGGTTGGTTGTCTAACCACCGCCGAGCGTTATATGTAGTCGGGTGGATGTAGTAGGAAGATGTAATGAATGAGTTTTGTTGCCAATGATTATACTGTAAGCATTGTGATACTCTTTGTACATGATATTCACGAGAATGAATAAAGTTTACGGCATTTTACTATGATATCTTTAGGTTCTTTACGGTTTTATCCTATGTTACTGCATATTACAAGTTTGCCAGTAGTACATCAGTTAGAATCCCATTCGTAGAGCAAACATTGCATTCCTTTGGCAAAACCTTTTTTCAGTTACTATTTTGATATCCTCACCCTCCCTATCTCTCTCCTACACACATGACAAAAGAAGGCATAGATTTAACAGAAATAAATAAGATTAAAAAGCATCAATGCTTTGCTGCCATGAAGATGCAATGGCTTGAGACCATGAGTGAGCTTTGAATACAATGATTTGTATTTGAAATCCATGAGAGACCAACAAATTATAAGTTTATAACAATTAATTAACTAATATTCTACACCGACATACAAGCAATCTGATCTCAACACAAAAGACAAATAAGCAACTTCGTATACAAACTTTAGGTCTTATGTTTGAATGTACTTCCATGAAGGAAATGCTTGTCACATTCAGAACATAACACCCTAGAAGCTAAAAGGAAGTGCAATATGTGATTAATGAATTTGCATATGTGTTTAGAGAGCTGCCTAGAAGGCTTCGACAAGATAGAAGCAAAGGAATCACTCTAATTGCTCTGTTTGCAAACCAATTCAAGGATGGTAGCTATTATGAACCTTTTTTACAAGTATTATGATATATAAAATTGTGTCACCAAAAGAAAAGAATAGAAAGATAACTATGTTCCACACCATTATTATGAACCCTTTTTACAAGTATTATGATATATAAAATTGTGTCACCAAAAGAAAAGAATAGAAATATAACTATGTTCCACACCGTTTCGAGGATGGGAGTAGGAGGGGATGATAGGATGAGTTTGGAGATGAGAAAAACGTTTCGGGCATTGCAGTCAAGGGAACCAGTTTTTGGGGATAACATGGGACAGATATATATCTATAGGGAAACCCAACCTTTTACAAGTTTAGCTCTACATGAGATAAAAATTCATTGATAAATTTAGATACTCATATAACATATCAAATTCAATATTCACTTTAAAATGTTCATTGATTCAACTATAGCAGCAATAAAAAATAGAAATTTCATTGTTTTAATTCTAACAAAAGGCTCAAAGGCTACAAAACCATAATGAGACAATGACAAAATGCACAACAATAGGTATAGCAATAAAATTATAGATATAAAATATAAAGAAAGTACTAAGTACAACTGTGCCTTATTTGGACTATCAATATTAAAAGGGCCCAATGAGACCCCAGCCAATCCCTATTAAGCATGCTCCTCACCAATATGTATAGCATCTTCAAGAACAACTTCCCAACATATAGCTAGAGTTTGTTGACACTCAAGAGACTATCAATCCTAAAGTCACGAGGCACTATGACTACAACTAGTTTCTCCTCTTGTCTAGAGGTAAGTATTTTCCTTTTGACCAAGAACCAATTCCTCTTTGCAACAAAGGAACTAACAAGTTGTGAGAGTAGGCAAATAGCAAGCTGCCTCAGCTCTATTGTATCTAAAGAGCACAAAAGATTTACTGAGAGGGGGGGGTGAATCAGTAAATCAATCACAAACTTTTATTTCTTAATCTTTTTCAAACTTATTACAATCAACTTTTTGATATGAATCAATTTCCCCAAGTTGACACAACTTTATTGAAATAATATTTTTTCAAAGTAGGCACCAACCTACAGATTTACAAAAGGATGATTTAGTAGAGTGTAACCTACAAGGAACACCTAGACCTTTACAAATTTAGTAGGCTCCTACCTACAAGGAGCACCAACCCCTAGTGCAAGGCACCAAACCTTGTCTTGATGGATGTATGACAGCCTTCAATCTGATCTGCACATTCCCAACTCTCCAATCTGCTCTATGTGATAAATGATATCACCCTAAGCCCACACAAGGAGATGGGTCTTTAGACTGAACTGCTTATCCTATAACACCCACACTCACTACTCAAAAAGAATGTCAATTATATATTTCATTCAAAACTGGCATCCTTTGAAGAAAGGGCACAACCCTTGTTAAATTTGCACCTCTTCATATGCGCATTAATCTTAATATCCTTTTTCAGATTTATTTTAAAACTTTTACAAAATTCTGCCAGTCGCACCAGTAGATTGTAAAGAATCACATCCTTTGTGATGACTTTTGACTGACTACACCCTTTAGAATGAGCTGCATTCATTGAATGTGAACCCTTCAAAAGAAGACGCGACCTTTGAAGGAATGCATTGCTGAAGAGACATATAAACAGATCTTTATTAATTCGTATTTCTTCAAAAAGATTACATCCTTTGAAAGAATGGACACATCCACAACTTGAAATCGATGTTTGGTTAATTCTAGAGACAACCAAAAGGACGTATCCCTTCATACATTATTTTCTTTTAGTAGAACCAATTCTCTTAAAAGATACGTGTCATGATTAATAACTGTTGTGATTAAACAACTGATGTTATCTTAAGCACTTCCGATCTGTAGCTAATATTCAGACTGCATTGTTCTATCTGATATTGTTTGTAGTTCCCTTTCTTTGAGATGCGAGTAATGCTATGTGATGTTTGATATTCGATTCCTTTACTTCGAACAGCCTGAAGAAATCCCAATTGAGACATACCTTTTTAATACAATCGAATGGATTAGTCACGTCCTCAATTGGATCATAGTCTCTATCGTCTTTTCTTCCCAATCGTTTTGACTATGCATCGGTTGTGACTGAAATTACTATACAATGAATTTAGGATATCGTTCTCTTTGCTGAGGCTGAATCACAGATATATAGTGCTCCAAAGATTTTACCGAAAACTGTGATTGGTATAACAGTTATATCTATAACAAACGATCTGATTTCTGCTTTTCCCTTTTTGATCTGCATACGTATACTGTACATACTCTTTTTTTTGTTTCTGAATCTGCACATAGGTTCTTCACAAGGTTTTTATTTCAATCTGTAGATGATATCCTTTGAAACTTTATTGCTCTGTCTATAGCAATCTATTTTCCTAATAAAATCGAATCCATGACTTATTTGTTTTCCACAGTGATTTATTTGATTTACATGTACAGATCAGACCTTACTCCACAATGACAATACATCAATAGTCTTCAAGTCATCAACGACAATACATTAATAGTCTTCAATTCCTTCTTCTCTTCAAACAGCTGCTGGTATATCTACTTATAATTTTTCTTCAAAAACTTCTCACTCATTCTCCACGTTCATTGATATGTCTTCATATATACATGCTTTCTAAGATTTATATATATATACATGTCAAATCTGCAATATGATATCTTCAATCATGCTTATCTTGACATCAATGACTCCATTCTTTGACATCAATGACAACATTTCCAACAGTATCCTTCTCATGCCATGTTCACCATCCAATATGTGGTTTAAAGAATATAGGTCCTTGAAGATTGAAAAGTTGAATCAAGTGCTCTCAAAGTCTAGATGCATCCTCAACATTGTACATATTCCCAAGAGCTTTCATAAATGCCTCATTTACCTCATCATCATCAGAAGGAGAACTACGTCAATTTTAGGTGTATTACCACTTGGGTTAAGAGTATAGGTAGTCGTACGAAGTGGGGTGTTCATTGTGTTCAACCCCCATGTTATAATAGGCCTGAAATAATCCTCATAGAATTGTAATTCAAACTTCTTGCTACAAATTGCATGCTTCATTTGGTCAACCATGTTGTCAAATGCCTCAAGGTTAGCAGAATTTGTATCAACATATCTAATTATTGTGCAACCCTTCCCCCCCAAAAAAGCAATCTTATAAAGAAAACATATCTACAAGCAACATTTAAAACAAATTAGAATTTAAAATTTTATATTTTAACAATAAATACTATGTTATTTCAACATTAGAAATTAAAGATAAAACTAAACTTTTCAATGTTTCACCTCATAGTGGCCCACCAAGCATCATCAAATACCTTTTGTTTCACTCTCTTCATTTCTTTTGACTTTGTCTCAGCCCACTTTTTCCACTCTCTACAAACCACCACAGATTGTAAAGCCTCCAAAACCTCCAACGTTATCTCCAACAAAATAGTTGGCATATTTAGTCTCCATTCATTTGAGGAATACCTTCTTTGAAAAAGTCCTGAATAATGCAAGTGTTGGGTGATGGTTACATGAAAGCATTTGTGTGTGTCTTTAACGCCTTTCAAGCATTGTTTGAAGCATTAACACAGCATGAGGTCCAAAAAATATGTCTATAAGTGCTCCCAACCATCAAGCCAACCAACTCACAAACATAGTTGAGTCAATCAAAATGCACACAACACTTGAAGGCCCAACCTCCTCTTTGGCCTCCCTCAAAAGATGAAACTAAAAATTTACATCCTTGCACTTTCTAGAGCAATCAACAGCTCTAAGAAAATACTAGCCAGCTAAACATGTCACAATAATATTAATGAGGTCTCTTTTCTCCATGACCTCTCAATAATATTAGTCAAGAATCCGATGTAATTTCCCCTAATTGGGAATGCCCTAAATTTTCCCTAATTCCTTAACTTAAATAAACAAAGGGTTTAGAGAATATCTTTCACCTGATTGAAGCCCTGCACACAAATTAGAATCATTTACCACAATCATACTGATTAGCAGATTATAATCATTTATGCAATGTCCCTCTTCGTCGGATGATAATTATGGAATAATTTTCTAATCTTTAATTCCTGAGACTAGGAAAATAGCAAACTTGCAAGGGAATATGGGATAATTAAATAAAAGCTGGAAAAAACTATAGTCTGTTGAGTTTATTTAATTATTCATTTTGAATAATGGTGGGGGCCACTTTAAATAGAAACTCTTTGCTAGGCGATTCATTATAGTGGGCAATAAATCAAATTTAGCATAAGTTTCTTAATCACAGCTGAGAGCGATTATTTGATATGGGAAAAAGAAAAAAAGACGTCTGATTTTTCTAAATAGAAACGAGCTCTTTTGAAGGAAATCAACGTATTTTTGTGAAGACAGGATTGGAAGCTTTGAAACGATTTAGATGCATGATTGGAAGGAAGGAGAGATTGAGAAAATCATTTTATCTTTTATTCCCTTATCAAGCTCTGTGTGGAGATGCTTTACAGGACGAACTCCCTGTGCTGGATGGGACGAAAACCCCATTCCATGTGTTGACGTTTTTTTGTTTCTGAAGCGACTGAATTAATGTGCAAATTCTGGGTGTGTGATTTGGCATAGCTGCATAAAACGTGAGAAGATGTTCTGTGTTGAATCCTAGACAGGTATAAGGCCATTCAAACTTAATCATAGCATATAGTTAGAGGAACGTGGCTTGTTCTTTGTGAAAATGGTCACCTGCTAAGTTCGCCTGGGAGTTGGGTAGTCGTTCATGCATGAGCAGCGGCTGAGTGATTATCAGAAATTCAAAACATGGCTGCAACCTGAGGTTCTGGATGTCAAACTCAAACAGATTCTACTTCTTTCCCGTCTATCTCACAGGTTTTTCTATTTCTTAAGCCATACTGTCCTCTGTTACTTGACGTATATGAAAACTTGTCAAAAGGAATTCCTTAACGTGCATGTATTCAGTTTATAATAAAATCTAGGCGATTTTCTCAAGTCAGTGAAGTCTGTTGAAAATTCAGAATTAGTCTAAGTCTGTATTGTCTTTTCTCAATTGATAAATTTGAGCATTATTCATGCAAATTATTGAGTATTTTTATTAAGTACAATCTCAATCAAACTGGAAATTTCAAGTAAAAACTTTACATATAAGCGATTTTCTCAAGTCAGTGAAGTCTGTTGAAAATTCAGAATTAGTCTAAGTCTGTATTGTCTTTTCTCAATTGATAAATTTGAGCATTATTCATGCAAATTATTGAGTATTTTTATTAAGTACAATCTCAATCAAACTGGAAATTTCAAGTAAACTTTACATACTTTTGGGAAAGTATATTTCAGTGGTATCAGAGCCTAGATACCTGCCAGCCTGTCGGGAATTCACATTTGCATGTCACGTAGATATTTCATCAGAAGTAGGTCCGGGCAACAAGGAGGAGTTAATAATAACACAGTTGAAGCTGAGATGGGTGAAAGAGGAGGTGAAAGCCCACCGTGAAATTTGAATGTGCAGTTGTATAATTTCTTAACCACATTTGCCCAGCAGCAGCAACAAATGCTCCAGCAATTTCAGGATCGTATGATCACAGCCATGAGTTAAATGAGAGTGGATCGTGCTAGATCAAGCAGATCAAGCAGTGGCAATAGCAGAAGTGATGCTGGTCACGGAAATCGTGAAAAAGCAGCCACTAATGTCATTTGGACAGCAAGCACAAGGTCTGATCGACCTTTACGTCCTACATTTGTGACAAGACAAACTGAAGTAGAGGCAATTCCGGAGTTGGAAGAAGATACTCACATCACTGATGATGTTATGACGGTTCACAAGGAATACCAAATGTGTCCAGCTGAAGTGAGGCAGTTGATTAACTTGAATCAGTTTATGAATCAGCGGAGAGATAAAAATAAAGTCCGACTGGAAAGGTGCGAAAGGGGTCTCAGAAGGCAAACCAATCAGGCACTCAACCCAAGGAATACAAGGAAGCATTAAATAAGATTCCTATACCGACCTTTGATGGAAGCAAGAAAATAAGTGTTAAATCATGGGTGCATAAGCTTGACACCTTCCTGTCCTTGAAACCTATGGTGCAAGAAAAGGCTATTCAATTTCCTACAATGCATCTAGAGGGTGTAGCATATGACTAGTGGCACCATGGGTTGGTTTCACAAGACCATGCCATGATACGTTCATCTGAGGAGTTTGTCGATAGATTGATTGTGTTAAATTTTGAACCAGAAATAAGAGCTAACAGAAAGTTAACAACAAGAACAAAACACACACCAAAATTACCCTGGGAAAACCCTCCTCCTGAGGGAGAAAAACCCAGCCAATAATATCTCTTATATTATTGAATCACAATGAGAAACTCCTTTACAATAGAGGCTGATAATGAAGGCCAAACACAGCATCACAATCTGATACACATCCAGAACTGAGTGACCTCCAAACTGTCAATAGTTATCACAGTCTGCACCTTACACCAATCTGCACTTCAAAAATTCAAACTTCACCTCTGAATACAAAATGAATGTAAATACAAAGTGGTTTTCTAAACATAGCATGTCAGTTACATGCAAGTTAGATACCTCTGCATGTCAGAAGGTGACTGCAGGACAGTTACAAGAGGACGCACAAGAGGAATCATGCAACTAAATTTAGGAGGCATTACAAAAAGATTCCACTGCATGTCAGTTACAGATTGCATGCAGACTTTGAATAAGACAGTTTGAAGGTCGGCCCAGCTTCAAAATAGCAAATACAAAGACAGCTGGAAGAATCTGACTGACGCTGTCATAAACATTAACACTCCCTCTCAGCTAGGGAGGATACTTCCAGCTGCACAAGACAAATCCAAATCACCTCATCGTGATGTAGTCATCTCATCATGGCGTCCACCATGGCTACTCCAAGAGAATAGAACAAGGGCTTTCACCTCAAACTTCTCTTGCAGAGAAAAATGCAATAACAAGGGCTTACACCTCAAATTTCTCTCGCAGAGAAAGATGCACTAACAAGGGCTTGCACCTCAAATCTCTCTCGCAGAGAGAAATGCACTAACAAGGGCTTGCACCTCAAATCTCTCTCGCAGAGAGAAATGCACTAACAAGGGCTTGCACCTCAAATCTCTTTTGCAAAGAGAAATGCATTAACAAGGGAAACAAGAGTCACTGAGGCTGAGACTCTCTCTCAAGCAAGAGCAACATTCTCCACAATACCAAGCTTATCTCGAAAATAAGAAAACTTCACTCTAGAAAGTGGCTTGGTGAGAATGTCAGTTGTTTGCTCATCTGTGCAAATATACTTGAGTTCAACTGCTTTTCTTTGAACCATATCTCTCAAGTAATGATACTTGATCTCCACATGCTTGGTTCTATCATGAAAAACAGGATTAACAGAAAGCTTCACACAGCTTTGGTTGTCACAAAGAATCACAGTAGGTTCCAAAACCTGTCCAAACAGTCTTGCAAGAAGCTTTCGAAGCCACACTGCTTCTCGAGCTGCCACACAAGCTGCCACATATTCAGCTTCTGCTGTACTTTGGGCCACACATGACTGTTTTCTGCTGCACCAAGAAATCATAGCAGAGCCTAAGCTGAAACAACAACTGGAAGTGCTCTTCCTATCAGGTACACACCCTGCCCAATCTGAATCAGAAAAACCTTGCAATTTCAGATCTTCACAAGAAGTATATTTCAGACCATATCCCACTGTACCACGTACATATCTCAATATATGCTTGGCTGCAACAAAATGAATTTGTCTAGGCTCAGACATGAACTGACTAAGAGTGTTAACAGCATAACATATATCAGGCCTAGTATTGATCAAATACATTAAAGAACCAATTAACTGCCTGTACATAGTAGGATCAACTAAATCTGAAGTGGCAGCAACCTCATGTAGCTTTTTCAGATTTGCTTCCATAGGAGTTGACATAGACTTGCAGTCTAACATACCAAATCGTTTCAAAATGTCAATAGCATATTTCCCTTGACTCAGGAAAATCTCATTTGGTCTTTGCCATACTTCTAAACCAAGAAAGTAATGCAAAAGACCAAGATCTTTCATCTCGAATTCAGAGGTTAACTCTTCCTTACATTTAGCAATAAGATCATCTCCTCCAGTAATAAAAAGATCATCAACATAAAGAACCAAAATTAATGCTTTATCTTCAATTACCTTGAAATAGAGATTTGGATCTGCATCATTTTTGAGGAAGCCCAAGCTTACTAAATAATGATCAATTCTTTCATACCACGCACGTGGAGCTTGCTTAAGGCCATACAAGGCCTTTTTCAATCTGCATACATGAGATTCCTTCTTATGAATCACAAAACCCTCTGGCTGCTCAATAAATACCTCTTCTTCAATTACACCATTTAAGAATGCTGTCTTTACATCCATTTGATGTAATTTCCATCCTTTAACAGCAGCAATAGCAATAATGGTTCTGATGGAAGTATACCGAGCTACAGGAGCAAATGTTTCCTCATAATCTATACCTTCTTTTTGAGAAAAACCTCTTGCTACAAATCTGGCTTTATACTTTTCAATACTTCCATCAGCTGCATGTTTAATTTTGAACAACCACTTAGAAGAAACAACAGATTTACCTTTAGGCCTTGGAACAATGTCCCAAACGTCATTCTTGATAATAGATTGATATTCTTCTGTCATGGCATCTCTCCATACTTGCTGATTTGAAGCCTCTTCAAAACTTGAAGGCTCAGATTCAATAATATGACTCATTGAAGCAACATAACCTGCAAACTTATGAGGTCTCTTACTTTCTCTGAAAGTACCACGAGGGGCTGCAAATTTTTCAGCCTCTTCCATAGTATGCCTGGCCCACAAAGGTCTCTTCTTGTCAGATGAAACATTACTTGGTCCAGAATAGGAATCTAAAGGATCAACAGGACCAAGAGGGTCTTCTAAATCAGGAGTCTCCCTCTGAATCTCAGAAGGGGAATCAGGAGCAGCAATGTCCATATCTTGAGAAGTCTCATGATCTTCTCTATCAATTTCCATAGAAGATCCTTTAGATCTTTTGCAAGCTACATCTTCTTCAAATGAAACATCTCTGCTGATTTCAATTTGCTTTTGTCCCGGAATGTAGACCCTGTAAGCTTTTGAAGTTTCACTGTAACCAACAAAAAATCCCTTCTTGCCTGAAGGTTCTAATTTAGATCTTTTTTCTTTAGGTATATGAATGTAAACTGGACATCCAAAAATTCTAAAATGACCAACTTCAGGTTTGATACCTGTGAATGCTTCTTCAGGAGTCATATTGTCTAAAATTTGATGTGGGCTACGATTCTGAACATAAACAGCTGTCCTGCAAGCTTCTGCCCAAAGAAAAATTTGAAGGCCTTGATCATGGATCATGGCTTTGCTGCCTCAACAATAGATCTGTTCTTTCTTTCTGCAACTCCATTTTGTTGTGGATTATAAGGGACACAAAACTCCCTCTTAATCCCAGCATCAATACAGAAATTTTGAAAAACACCAGAAGTATATTCACCCCCATTGTCAGACCTTAAAACTTTGATCCTCTTATCAGACAAATTCTCTACTTGAGCTTTGAACTCTTTAAATCTAGACAGGACTTCATCAGATTCTTTAGATTTTAAAAAATAAATCCAAGTCTTACGTGAGAAATCATCAATAAAAGTCACATAGTACCAAAAACCACTCAATGATGCAGCAGACATAGGTCCACATAAGTCAGAATGAATCAGCTCTAAAATTCCTTTTGCTCTACTTTCACTATTGTGAAAAGGACTTTTGATGTTCTTACCTAAAGCACAACCTTTGCAGACACCAACATGTTCTTGATTGAGCTTTGGGAGACCAATGACCACCTTCTCCATGGAAGAAAGAGTTCTGAAATTTAGATGAGCGAATCTTTTATGCCACAACTCACTAGAACTCATGGAATCATGTGCTAAAGCTTGAATAGGACGAGCTGAAAGTCTATATAGACTCTCATAACGGGCACCAATTTCACGAGCTGTTTTAATGTTGGAGTTCTTCTTCCATGCAAGAACTTTGCCTTCAGCAAATGCAACTTGGTATCCTTTATCTTCCAATGCTGAAATAGAAATCAGATTCCTCTTGATTCCAGGAACGAACAAAACATCACTCAAATGAAGAGGAATTCCTGAATTTAAATGAAAGGATATAGATCCGGCACCTTTCACAGAATAACAAGCATCATTACCAATAATAACTTGCAAGTGAGTATCCTTTTCTCTTAGATCAGAAAGGTGCTCTTGATATCCCGTAAGATGGCGAGAAGCTCCACTATCAATTAGCCAAGTATCACTATCAGTAGGAACATTACTTGAAAGAGCTGATATAAACAAGAAACCCTCTGAATCTTCACTTGATTCTCTATGGGTAGAATCATTTTCAACATTTGTAACAGCAACTTGATGCTTAGGTCTTGATGGACAATCTTTAGCAAGGTGACCATACTTGTCACATCTGAAACACTGAATCTTAGATAGATCCTTCTTCTTCTTAGGTTCAGGGGCTGAACCAAAATTCCTATCTTCATACCTCTTGAAGTTTCCTTTCCTTCCTTTCCTTTTAGAAGTATGAGCAGCAAGGACATGCTCTTCTTCATGGTGAGATCTTCGCCCATTTCCTCGTGCCTCCAATCTGCATTCCTCTTGAATACAATCAGCTCTCAACCGATCAAAATTGGGTAACTCAGCTCTTCCACTAATTCCTTGAATGAAAGATTCCCAAGAGTGAGGAAGGCCATTCATGGCCAACATAACCAGGTCTTTGTCTTCAATAGAATTTCCAATAGCATTTAGCTGATCCTTCAATTCTGAAATCTTCATGAAGAAGGATACAACAGATTCTCCTCTAGCCATTTTAATATGTAAGAGTTGACGCCTTAACGCTAGAGCTCTGCTAGAGTTGTTAAATTCATGCAAACTTTGAAGACTCTCAAACATCTTTTTAGCTGAATCTAGCTTGGAAATGACAGGTACCAAATGATCCTTAACAGAATCAATCAAAATCTTCTTTGCCATAATATGGTTCTTCCTCCATTGAGCTTTCTCAGTGTCATCAGCAGGTTCAGCTACATCAGTCTTCACATAGTTGAGAAGGTCATTTTCTTCAAGTGCAATTAGGATTATGAATTTCCATGAAGTAAAGTTGGATGCACCATCCAGCCTGTCTTCAACTTTGAGTCCGTTCACCATTGAAGAAAGCTGAAATAAACAGGCTAGAAGACAAGCAAGAATATTTCAAGACTTAAGAGTTCTGGTTCTGGATCTTTTCTTTAGACCCGCTCTGATACCATGTTAAATTTAAGAACCAGAAATAAGAGCTAACAGAGGACAGAAAATTCAACAACAAGAACAAATAAACACATAGAATTTACCCTGGGAAAACCCTCCTCCTGAGGGAGAAAAACCCAGCCAATAATATCTCGTATATTATTGAATCACAATGAGAAATCCTTTACAATAGAGGCTGATAATGAAGGCCAAAACACAGCATCACAATCTGATACACATCCAGAACTGAGTGACCTCCAAACTGTCAATAGTTATCACAGTCTGCACCTTACACCAATCTGCACTTCAAAAATTCGAACTTCACCTTTGAATACAGAAAGAATGTAAATACAAAGTGGTTTTCTAAACATAGCATGTCAGTTACATGCAAGTTAGATTCCTCTGTATGTCAGAAGGTGACTGCAGGACAGTTACAAGAGGACGCACAAGAGGAATCATGCAACTAAATTTAGGAGGCATTACAAAAAGATTCCACTGCATGTCAGTTTTGAATAAGACAGTTTGAAGGTCGGCCCAGCTTCAAAATAGCAAATACAAAGACAGCTGGAAGAATCTGACTGACGCTGTCATAAACATTAACACATTGCACGCTTTGACCCGAAGGATATCAAGGTTTACTACAGGGACTTGGCTCAGCTAAAGCAAATTGGGCAAGTTGAGACTCACATTAATGAGTTCCAAAAGATAGCAGTTATGGTTCCTAATATGTCCGAGAGGCGAGTCACTATGTTGTTTGTTGAGGGTTTGAGTGACAGACTGAGGGGTTTAGTGAAGGCCCATAAGCCGAGTACATTACATGACGCCATTGGCCTAGCCCTGGATTTGGAGACTACCCCGCCCATCTAACCTCAGACAAAGACTTTCAGGGGATTTCAACAAAATCAGAAAAGCTTCAATCAAAAAAAGAACACCCAACCAAAGTCTGATCAGGAATCTAGAAATGAGTTACGCAGGAAACAATTATGTTTCTACTGTAAGGAGCCATGGAACCAGGACCACCGTTGCCTTGGGAAAGGCAAGGCTCATTTGATTGAGGTCGTTTCAGATGATGAGGAGCAGGATGTTCATGAGACCAGTGCTAAAGATGAGAGTGGACAAGAGGAACAGGGTCCACAATTAGAAGTGGTTGATTCAGGAGCCAAGGAGACTCCCCAGAGCAACATTGCCTCACTATCTAGGGTCCTGTTGGTGTGTGTTTTATTGCCCACTGAACACAAAATAAAATGTCCAAAGACACTCTATCCTCTCTTGAACAAAATCACCGCATATGCTAAGATTGCGAGAAGATCATAGGGCAATTCCAACGTTTCTTTCGTCAGGTCTTGATGTGTGGATAAGCTCAATCGGCGTTGTCATATGCTAGTAATACACAAAGGGACTTACGCAAGGCTCGTTCAATTCACAATGAAGGTCTAGACAATGAAGCTCTATTGTTTGGTTCTTGGATCATGGACTTCAAGCAAACTGAAAAAGGAGATAAGGGTTTAGAAGTTCTAATCTACTTGTAAGAATTCAAGAGATTGTATTGACTCGGTGAAACCAATAACCACGCTTTGCTTTGCCACGCTAGGACAACTACACAAAGTGGGTGCAATCTTCAAGGGGTGTGTTTATGATTTTCATGTCATGAATAACTACCATCAAATCGAACAATATTTATCTAGACAGAAGTTAAGCATCCACAAAGTAAGCTCAGGCTAACTTTACGCATTGAACAAAAAATCATTTATTCAAACAAAGTATGAGCAAGAGTTTCACCATAAATCAATATTTATCAGATCTTGCATTCATCTAACATACATGAAATAAAATCTAAACTATCATGAAGGATAAGAACCATGCAAACTCCAAAATAAGAGAAGTAATCACCATCAATTCAAACAATGCATTACTTATTACTTTGGCAGTCGTGAGCAACAATTTGTTTATCTCAACATATTTTACAACATGCTCCCATGTTTTACAAATGAGGGGCGAGCTCAATTTACAGGCTCTTTGATTACAATTCAATGGCCAAGATTGATTTCGAATCAACAAGCGAGATTTTAGAATAAAACCCTAATTAGGGTTTGTCACAACCAACTACCTCTCGACCAATGAGAAAATTACATTTCGGGACACTTGTTCTTCTACTAAATATAAACAAACAATAAAATAGAAAGTTGTTGCATCATGGAGTGTCAGGTTCATTGAACCTAGACATGCTGACTTGGAACAATTTGATTGGTTGGAAGATGACAAGGCACCATCTCAACGTGTTGGAAGTCCCTCTTGATGACTTTTTTCTTCTTCCATGTGCTTGCCTTAGAATATCTTTCCTTGCCGACGACTCTATCCTTTGCACTTAAATTTGAATCTTTGACATTTGGAAGTCTCCCCTTGGAGCAGATGTCTAGACTTAAAGTTATTAAACTTTTCTTTCCTGATTGCCTTGAAATTCCTTCAAGTGCCTTGCCTTGAATTTGGAGAACTCCCATGTGCTTTCACCACAATGGAGGAAATTGGAACTTTCTCTATGAAGTATTTCCCATACTTAGCCAAATTTTGGCTATTCAGTTTCATTTTGTAACATCTTCATGTGGACCATTCAACACTTATCCAAGATTTTGGCCATCTCTATGCTCAAATGAACTTTTCCTATGGATTTTCCTTCAATTCTGAATTTGGCTTGTGCTAAGTAGGGCAGACTCCATCCTTGGACAGGATTTTATTAATTCCCTCTTTCCTTTTCCTCTTTATTCCTCTTCATTCTTCCTGTTTTCTTTCCAACACTTAGTCAAAATTTGATTCTTTTGTTGTAGGAAAATACCACACTTAAGCCATTTTTTTGTTTCCTCTTGGAAAATTTTACCATGTTTGTTTCTAACCTTGGCGGACTTTGGCACATGTCATGCCATTTTTCTATTATGCTTGAGCGGACTTCCTCATTGGCAAGCCAGTTCCTTTTTTTAATTCCTTAGGCGAACTTGGATGCTAGTTGGACAATTTGCTTTTATCAAGGGCAGACTTTGAATGATCTTGGAAATTTTCCCAAGTGTCAAGGCGGAGCTCATTATTGTTTGGACGTTTTTAATTTATAGCATGGAGGACTTCACATTTTCCATGCCATTTCATGGCAGATTTCATTGTGTCTTGGGCACTGTTATTTTTGACCTAGGAGGATTTCATCATTAGCAAGCCACTTTCCTTGCTAGCTGGGCAAACTTCATGATCAGCAGGCCATTCTTGGGCGGACTTTGGACTTGGCAAGACATCTTCCTCCATTTCTCCTTGGCGGACTTGGCTGTGTCTTGGACATCTTCAATTTAGCCTTGGCAAACTTCATGATTGGTTGGCCATTTTGGTCAGAGTTGCTCATTGCTTAGGGAATTTCCTTGATACTTAACCAAATTTTAAAATTTTATTCTCCAAGGTATCAACACTTAGCCAATTTTATGAGTTTTTCTCCCCAAGGTATCAACACTTAGCCAATTTTATGAGTTTTCCTTGGCCGACTTCATAGTTGTTGTGCCACTTTGCTCATTTGCTAAGGCGGAGTTGGTGATTGTCATGCCAAATTTTCCCAAGTGTTGGGCAGACTTCATGCTTAGCTTGCATCTTTCTTGGGCGGAGTTTACATACCCTTTGCCATGTTTTCCTTTGCTTGGGCGAACTTCAACACTTGCACGCCATTGTGCATTTTCCTTTGGGCGGACTTTGTCTTTGGCTTGCCATCTTCACACTAGGCGGACTTGGTGAGTGCTTAGACATTGCAAGGTGAACTTTGAGGTTGGCTAGACAAGTGTGGGCAGACTTCACCAAAACCTTGCCATCTCCTACCTTGGGCGGACTTGAAGCTTTGCTTGCCATGCTTGATTTTCTTCCAAGCGGACTTCTCCTTGGATAGACCATGTTCATTCTGCTTTGGGCGGACTTTGTCTTTGGCTGGACAATGTGCCAGACCATGTGTTGGATCATGTGCTTGGGCAGACTTGACCAACCTCCCGCCATCTCCTACCTTGGGCAAACTTGAAGCTTGCTTGGACATTTTCATCTTGACACTTTGATGAATTTCTTGCTCACATTCATCAGGAACATCTGAAACAAAACCTTGCCTGGAGATTTTACCTTGCTTTTTATACTTGGAGACACAATTTTTTTTTTTTGACTATGAAGATAGGGACATTATTGCCATGACCTAAGTGACCCAATCCTAGGTCAACTTTCAAAAA
>VDFB02288262.1:0-31436 GCA_007258455.2 Sequoia sempervirens | reverse complement strand
TCAACATTAGATACCTTTACTGTAATCTCAGGAGCCAGAACATGGCAGGGGCAGATAAATGCAACATTAATGTAATATAAATAAAAAACACAGAAACAAACCTTCTAAAGCCTTTTGGCATGACGAGCAATACAAATTACTTCTTGATAAAATACGATTTCCTAATTTCCTTTAATTACTACATTCAAAAACTAAATGCAATTAATCAGTAGGCAAACCTAGCTTTGTATTCATAGATCATCTTCTTTGTGCTTTGCTACTTTTTGCATTTGCAGGGCTATTAGGTGCCTTGTCATCCTAGAATTCCAATGTGAGGAGACCGAAGTCTTCTTGCAGCAGCAGAGAAAACATCTCTAAGGAAATATTCTTCACATTATTGTGGACAGTTTAGAGTGCAGAAAGCCAAAAAAGGACCAAAAAAATGGATATGTAGCCTTTCCAATTATTCACAATCCATAAAATCTACTTCTAAACAGTGGCTAGCTTCTTGTTCACATAAGTGAAAATTTATTTCTAGTTATTGTTAAATTCACAAAGAATTGTTTTCCAGCTACAAATAAGAAATCTATTGACACTTGTAAGAGGGTATACACTTTCTAACATATTTTTCATGTGTAAACTCTAAATGCCTTCAGAAAACAGATAAAAATATACACTCTATCCTAAATGTTTTCTATTATATTTATTATTTACTGCTATTTGTGCAAGATGCCTAGTACCAATGTGAAAATCAACAAATCTAATCATCAACAAAATGATGAATAGATTACCATGCTCAATTAGAAGTCAACCCTACCAATGAAATCCTCAAAGCTAAGACAATAATTTCAATTTCCAACCAGTATGCCTAGTATACATAAAGGATGTGCAAGGGGTGAGGGGAGTCATTCCTTGCCCTAATGCTTAGAGAGGGAGGAGGATGAGGGAGGAGCAATAGTGAATCACTCTATTTTAGGCCAAGATCAAGTCCCTCTAACCCCATCAGGAGAATGCCTATAGGCCCTTGAATTTTACATGCCATGCTATTGCTTTGCAAAAATTGAGAGGTTTGTTGTTGCTCACCCCTCATCCTCCTCTCCTTCCAAGTATTAGTTGGTGCAGTGCCCCTATATATACACACACACACACATATATACATATGTATATATATATGCATATACATACATATACATATGTATATGTATATGTATACATATGTCTACATATGTATACATACATATATATACATATATAATAAAGCACAACATCATCTTCATTCTATTGACTCTCCCCTCTAGTCCAAGATGTTCTGAAGCAGGATGCTCTTTTGACAACTGCAAGTGGCGGGAAAAAGAGAAGTCCAGTACTAAGCCAGGCCAAACCCAAGCACAAAAGGGGGATGTAGTACAAGGAAAGCTCATGTTATTTATTGATCACTAAAGAGATGATAGGAAAGTTAGGGAAATACTGACAAGATCTATTGATTGGTAGAAGATTTTTTCATCTTTGTTGAAAAAATCTATATCATCCAACCAATGTTTCACTACTCGAATTCCATATCATGTGTAATGTTGTTGAACACTGCTACAAAAAAATTTCCTTCATGATACACTACAAAATCCAAGCTGAATAAACACCAATCCTAGGACATAATATGGTCATCCACTTCTATCTCAACATCTCAAAAGTACTCAATCCCGTCACTCACAGTGTACAACTCTTTTGTTTTTACTACAAAATGCAGTCTGTAGAACCTTTGCAAGCTAAATCTTACTCTATCCCATCAACAAGGCATTTAAAGGTGTCATGATGTAAGAATAGACCAGGTCTTCAGAGTGTGCATTTTTGTAGAAAAGTCTGCAACAAACCAAGTCTTTAAAGTGACGGTTGCATGAATTCATAATTGTTGAAATTCACTTGTGGTTGCTTTTGAGGCAGTATCTTCTGACTACAACACTTGCTCAAATGCATTAAATATTCCTCACTCAACTCACTGAATACAAGTATATCATTTGAGATCTATGTACAACCCACATCATTCATAAGCCTCATTTTACATTATTGTTGCATTATAATATATAATTGTTGTTGGTAACAACTCATACAAACCTTGCTTGGTTTTAAATGCAATCATTCAGGTATTTGTAACAACCACACCACACATTTGTAACAAGTTGTACATATAATATATTATTGCATAGGCTGATACACCTAGAAGGATGGTATCTCTCATGAGTATGCCTGCACAAATATGGCCCAACATAAATAGCAAATCCAGGTGATGTTATAGCCAGTAATAACAAGGCTCTCTATCTTATGTATTCTAGAGATTTGCTTGGACCCATTAAAGTTCTAGAGAATGCACTTGAGAGGGTGCCTGTTCTTACATTGAATGAGAATGTTGTGTTAAATATTTGTAGTATGTGTGAATTAGAATTTGTGAACAATGTTGAGACCAAGAGGACTCTAAGTTCTTGGATTGTGCAAATTGCTCTAGAGGATTTTGATTTGTCTTGTACATGACTCTAGGAGATTAATTCAATTTTTTTGATCCAGTAGGTTTATTTCTATGGTCTATATTTAAAAATAATAATAATATTGTAGCAAAGCACATGAATTGTAATTTGTTTTGTGAGCTTGATTTATTTTGTGGTGAATCCCAAAAGAATTTATGGTCTTTTGGACACTAAATTTGTAGTTGATTCAACAACTCATTCTTGAATCACCCACTTTGGGCTAGTGAGGCATGCTGACATTATGTGGGAGTTTTGTACTTCCTCTGATGTTATTATGTGGGAGTTTTGTACTTCCTCTGATGTTCCAGTGTGTAAATATCAATTATTATTTGCACAAACATGCTAATAATTCAGCCATTGCCTTTATAACAGTAAATGTTTTGTTGTATGTCAGTCCACTTGACTATGACTTCTAGTTTCAAGCTATGGCTTTGTAATCATGCAAAAAGCTTATAGAAGTAGCACAAGCATCCAAGTACCGGTATAGTTCACAAGCAATCAATTGAATAAAATGACAATATAGGCCTCAAAGAACATAGAAGCAGTCTACAATACCTGTCATTATCACATTTTCCTTCACCACTTATGCATATAGCAGGGGATGCTTTGTGGTCTAGCCACAGTTATTTTCCAGCACTTCTAAGACATTTCTACAGACGTTATTACTTTCCATTTCATAAAAATAGTTGTATTGATGACAAGCTAAACTCTTAGGCATTTCATTGTTCACCCTAAAAAAGAACGATCAATGTAAGGTGTGAACTAGGTCGAAGCAAGCACTGTACAGTCAAGTTATAATTGTTACACCTTATATATGATGAAAGCCCAAATCGAATATATTTCCAACCTTGTACATAACATTGTTTTATTACATCAGTCAAAAGGATTCAACAGTCTCTCATAAGTTCACACATAATATAAAAAGACACAATTATGGATTGAGATCATACAATTGAAATAACAATCTAGACAATTTATAAGTAACCAAGGAAAATAACAGAACCAAAAAACAATATTTTAGATGCTTAAAATGCACTCATTTCACATACCAAACATTTTAGATTTAAAAGCAATCATAAATGAATCTGATATACAATCCTAGTTGTGACCTATGCTCAAACCCAAAGCAGCCAAAATTAAAAATTAATCTAAAGGTTTCATAGTACTCACCTCAATATCATACACATACTCCTTGAATTCAGCATAATCACTGTCAACATTGTCCTGAAGTTGTGTAGCTTTGCTGAAAGCTCTATTGACAGGGTCTTTTCTTTTTCGTTCTGCTTTCATATAATTGTTCTGCAACTATAAAAACATATAGAGTAAGACAATTATGAAGAGCTCAACAAAGAAAAAACAACAATAGAGAAAGAGTATGCAAAAAAATGATATAGTTGAGAATAAAAATATTAAGGAATAGCCTCTTACCTGATCTGAATCTATGGAATTATGGTCATTCCATGTAGAAACTATAGGCTTAACAGAGGCAGCCAAATGTGAAACTTTCTCGGTGAGACCATATAAGCAACTCATTAAATGTTGGTACTCTTCATTTGAGTTGACATGATTTGGAGAGGCTCTTATTGGGCATTCAACAAATGGCTGTGAAATCTCTGTTGATGAAATAGATTTCCAATTCATACTACTCTTAGATTTAGTACGATCTAGTGTTGCCATATAATTGACAATATCTTCTACTCCTGCTTCTCTATTATTGTTTTCCACCTAAAAAACAATGTCAATTTCAACATATAGTCAATTCAATAAAAAATTGAATTAAATAACACAATGTAAATAGAACCAAAAATCCATACACTTACTCCAAATTTGTCAATTTTGGCCTGCAACCCACCTCGGCCAAATGTATATTCAGCCCTCACATTATCTCTTGCTCTCTTGCCTCTATTACTCTTTGTCAAATATTCTTTAGAACACATACTTTCTTTCAATGCCTCCCACTGTTTGGGAGATAGAGTGGAGTTTAACCTCTCATTTCCCTCCATGATTATTTTTTTGCAATTGTATCTAAAATTGTTCATCAGAAGTCTCATCTTGTGCTTGTAATATTTTCTGGAGATTTGTCCACCAATAGTGTCAAAGGCATTTTCCATTTTTTGTATAACATATTCCACATTTCGTGGATCTTGCTGTGCAAAATTTGATTTTCAAATATCCAAATGGGCCCTACATCTTACGCCCAACTCTGAGGCCCACCGTGCAGCATTTTTCCCAATGGGTTCACCATCTCTTGATACCTCAACCAAGAATGGCTTCTTCCCTTCTAATATTCTTTCTTTTGCATTCCTCTCTGTAGATCTGTATAAATCTTGACTCAATCTTTGTCTTTTAACAAAAGCAGACACATCTTCTATTGAACCACTACCAATATTTCTAGCTGATCCACTAATTCCATCAAAAGTTGTAGATGCAATAGGTGCACTCTGAGGCACATCAGATGCAAGCAGACTCTCTTCGTGACTTTCATTAACCGAAACTTCATGCTCCTTGGCCATATCAGGTGTGGCATGAGTAGGTAGATCAGTACTGGTCTCCCCAGATTTCACTTCAAACACATCCTTTATGCGTTGGCTTCTACGAGCTGGCAGCACTATATCTTTACTTTCTTTTTGTTTTTTCTCTGCATTTTCTCTGCACTCTTTTTCTTTCCTATAAAATTAAAAAAAATATCATATCATGTCTTATATACATAAAGCTCTTGCCTATAAAATTTCATTAAACAGTATTAAATCAATAATATACTACTTAGTGGATTTACAACTTGCCTGTTTGTCAAACCAAGACGCGATAAATATTCATTATTCTTGGCCACACGTTCTTCACAAAAGCGCTCATAATCTGTCACTGGAATTTCAGCATTATGATCACTATCATCTAATTTGCGCCTTAAATTCTTTTTCCTCATTTCCTGATGTCCAAAAAAACAATAATGTATAAATTAGCAACTTGATACAAAGATAATTAACCGTAACATAAATTGCATAAATACAAGTTTATGAGGTCTCAGTTTTAATGAACAGTCATTAAAAAACGTAGGAAGTCTAAAGCACTGCAAACAACAATAGTCATTAGATGTTGTGGGTATTTCAATCAATGGATATTAAATAATGGTTCCCTGCAGAAATGCCAGTTGCATAAAAAGCTTAGCAATGTATTTGAATCAATCCATCAAATCTTGGGATTGGAATAAGGAGTCCTTCACATTGGATATGGATTCACCATTAGGTCAGCGATAAATTTGGTGTTCCTAGTCTTTTGGTTTCATTCCTCTGTTCTTTTGTTTAATATACAATCTAATCTTTGTGGGCAATGAGCAGTTATATCTAAGTCTCTGTGGGATGAATGGGCTCAGAGTGAGGCAGATGCCCAGACTTTGTTTACATCGACACCTCCTTCATCTGAAGTAGCAGAGCTCACAAACACTTGGGATATCTATAGATTGCAAATCTCATTATCAAATATTATCCTAACTATGAATTGGCATTTTCTGGATTTGATATAGCTCCATAGCTTGATTCCATTACTCTGCTACTCAGCTTGCTTAAGGTGCTTAGCTCATATTTGAATTCTTGAAGCAATATAAAGGTTTCAAAGAATTCACCTATAGTTGAGTAGCTAATGCATTATACATGTCATGGTATACAATTCCTCAAGTGAAATTTTCAAGAAAAGGGCAATGAGAACATGACAGAGACTACATATGGGATTCTAGATGACTTGGTTGTCACATCAAGACAATGCAGTAGCTTTGCCATGGTAGTTTCTTAACTACAAAGGTTTTCCAATGAAGATGATAGATAAAAATGTGATAATGGCAGCCATTAGCATTCTAGGTGACTTGGCTGGCACCAGGACCAAATGTAGAAGCTTTGCTATGGAAATCTGGCTTCTCAAAAGGTTTTGCCAATACGTGCTTGTCATCCAGGGATCAGCTAATCAAGAAAGCAGCCAAATGGGTTGAGATAACTATTTGTCAAGTGATCTGATCCAATTTTTCCAAGAAGTCTGAAACTCCATAGTCATTTGGGTTCATCAAGTTGAAGATATATGTGATAGTTTAAACATCTAAGGATTAAAGATATTTCATCAGAAGATTTCTATTCATTATTTTTTACATTATTCTACTCCAAGTTCCACAAACTGCAAGTTTACATGGACATGGATATTTGTCAATGTCCCTCTCATCAGCTACTCTCTCATCATATGCATGATATTGATCAGTAGTCAACCTTTGATGCTGATCCATCTGTAATATTGTGCATTCCAGTATTAATTTAGTTTTTTATTTAAAGAAAAAAAAATCTAAAAATAGAGATGCCAAAACATTGTTGAAAGTAGTCAATTTTAGTAGAGACCATAACAGAAAGAAGAGGATATAATGAGTCATTGTTCTGAGATCTATCTTACATTCATTTGAAGTTTACCTACTGAGAATGGAATATGCCTATTTTTCCTATCAGCTTACTTTCGGCAATGAGGGTTTCGAATTACCTCTGAATTCACTGCAGAGGGCTTCGTTGACTTCAAATTTGTTGCAGAAAACTCTGAATTCCTTTCCCACCTTTTCAAAAGTCTCCAAGTCCTATCCAAACAAGCTTTATCGCCCATGCAAGTGCTTCAATACCTGTCCATGAGAATAACAAACATCAACAAAAATCCAATTTCATTTCCATGCCAACAAAGACAGTCTAGAATTAGCACAATCAGACAATAAGGGCGTCAAAGAAACAAAGGAAAAGGAGGTGGCATCTAACCATGCCTTGATGGATTCTCAAAAACAAGAGAAAAAAGAAAAATTCAATAAGAAGAATACTGCTCCTTCAAATGGGAAAAGAGCTAAAGTCCCCCATAAGGGAACACCCATTCCATCATAAACACCATCCAATGTTACATCTAGGCCATCAAAAGTTCAGGTTTCATCAGTGATGCAGAGTTAGGAGGATTCAAAACACATCTCACAAAACCTTCAACTTTCCTTCCTTTGACACACTTAATTCAACTATATTTCTCTCAATATCAACAAAGATCAAATTCTTTCACTATTGCCCTTAAATACACATCATGGCTCTTGGTTCAAACACTCAAGACTCCAAAATAGAGAACAAGTCCATATTCCTCTTGTCGTTACTTCATGACACCATGCAGTGATAATTCAAATGGGATTTCATTCATACCTTCTCTGTCACAAATAGCTAACAATGGAAACATGAATGGAGAGCCTTATATGAATGAATGGAAACAATGGCTCATTTTGGTATACTACCCCGATATGCCATAAATGATCTTCAAATGAGATGGTTTGAGCTACCAAACTGCTACATATTTCATAATGGTAATGTTGAGAAACAAGCTTCATATTTTAGTCTTTCCTTGTGTCGATAGCTCATAGTTCATGTTGTCTTTGGCTTCCTTCTAGATGCATCTTTTCTTGCATTGTTTAATATTATATTTTATATACTTACATTTTCTCCCTTAGAACAAAAATTGGATAAGTTCCTATTGATATTTGCATGGTGATTTGTTCACAATTGAGGAGAATCGTCTGCTGTTAGTTTTATTCTACATAGGCTAGTCAATCATTCTGAGGCCAACCTGAGATATCTCTTAGGAGTCTTATATGTCTTTTCTTTGGGTATTTTGTACCAAATATTAGCCAATGCATGGGAGGAGGGTGATGAAGTTGTCCTTTACACTTGTCGATTGGTTGACTTGGACCTGGAATTGGTTGGTGGACCCATCAAAGAAAAAAAGAAATAATTCCAAAATGAGCTATATGTGAACCATTCAATATAACCTTTTCTTTTGTGCTTCACTTATTAACCTATGCATTAAAAAAGGATAAGTCATAATGTATTATCTTTTTGACTTTGGTGATCAGATATGAGATGTGTTTCAATTTAAAGAGTGGGGAGGCTTCACAAAAGAAACTGTCAGAGTCTGCAGTAGATTTTCCAAGGATTAATGAAAAGTATATTGGTAGGTAAGAAAATTCTAAGAGATAATACGTACACTCTTTCCTAGAACACTACAATTATGGTTTTTCCTCCATTCTCTCCCTCATAAACAATGCTTGTGGATCATATAACCAAGGATACCATGTTGATTGGGAAATATCTAATTCTGCTTTATGATTAACATGGGTGTAGAAAGCAACGTTATGTGTATGGTACTACACTAGATTCAATAGCTAAGGTCAAGGGACTCGTAAAGTTTGATCTTCAAGCAGAACCTGAGGTTGGGAAGTCATAGATTGAAGTTGGAGGCAATGTGCTAGGGGTTTTTGACTTTGGACCTCGAAGATTTGGTTATGAGGCAATAATATGTCAAGGTGGATTTTTTCCAGCTTCTCCATAATAGAATTTTACTATCAGACAAAGATTTCATTGAGAAGATTTGGATCAATTAAAAGCTTTCTACATATCTAGCATTAAAAAATTTATGACTATTGTTAGACTTGAATTTATTGGTCAGTTGCTTATTTTTTCTCAAGAGGATCTTTCTCTAGACTCAGGTAATTTAAGTATCTGTGAATCTAATACGAGAGAGAGTTTTTTCAAAATTTGAATGCACACTATTAAGCATAGTCCATAATGACTAGCAAAAAGGTATATTAGTTTTGTGACTAGTCACCATTGAAAGTACCACAGTAACAGTCCGTGAAAGAGTAACACCAATCATTTGAGTCCAATAGCAGATGATAAGGCCATGTTCAAATCAACAATCTATTGCAAAGACAGTCACATCAAACTGAGGAATAGTATTATATCGTGTAGTTCTTGAGAGTGCATTTTTGTGATGCATTGTGTCAAAAAGTTCAATGTACTTTGTCTAAACTTCCATATTTTTCATGCAAATACATGCAAGGACAGTCGTAGCTAGCACATTAAGTGCAATTATTCTATTGTTTATGCTTGGATGGATGTCCATACAGTGCTCTAAAGCTCCCATTACTATGCTGGTAGGAAAATAATTGCATAGGTTTTTGAATTTGGCACAACTTCTAACTATATTTTCCTAAAAGTTTCTAAAGCCTTATAACCAAATCTATTTTGTGCATACCTGTGAACATGGCATTGCATGATATGAAATTTTTCTTAAGCATGAATAGTGCTAGAAAACACCTTGGAGACCTAATGCCCTTTTAAGACTCTATCCCACGTTGATAGCCACAAGTCATCATTTATAGATACATACAAAATAAATCATCAAACAAGTGACAGTCTTAACAATCATTAAGGAAGACAACCTATTGAAAGAGACAACATATAAGAGGTTGAAAGCATAGGAGGCATATTTATAGATGGTATAAGCAAGAATAATAGTTCACTATGCAATGAAGATAAATCTGGGGAGACTCTACACACAGGCAATCAAGCATAATGAGGCTATTGATCAAGAGATAGAGGATGACAGTCACATTGCAAAAGATTCAATAATAGTGATAAGAGATTGTAAAGTTTGGATAGTCAAGATGAATGCATGTGGAAAGAAATAGTCAAAAATATCATTCTAATGCAAAAGTATAGTCCAAAAATGGCAAGGAAGGATGGGCATTACCAACTAACGAAGGAAAGGGTTCAGGGGCAGACTTCAAGCAAAGCAATAATGGTTCACCTCAAGCAACATGAAGACCCTAAAAGCATATCACCTTACAAGCAGGGCATATGAATTTTTGAAGATTACAATAGTCTATAAGAAAAGATTCAGATAGAATACATCAATATTCTCATGAGTTGGGTCATTTGTTAGAGTATGTGTTCCTAGAAATGAACACTCACCATGAATCTGTTAAGAGGTAGCATATCAAAGTTCATAGTCACCTTTCAAGCCAAAAAAGTTACTGATTTTAGCTTCAGTATGAGGAAAAGTAATGTCCTTGTTCTTCAAAAATGCTAATAGGACCTAATGCAAGTGCATATGTAAGTAATTGAATTGTAACTTCTCTGAATGTTTTGGAACAACTTCCTATTGAAGAGCTATGTGACAGAATGTGGTTGAAAGGACAGTCAACTAAATGCAAGGGAAATTTTTAGGCTTCACAAATTAGTCATAACTGCAAAAGATTAGTTATAAATGAGTAAGTTTATGACAGTCATTAATGGACTGTGTGTGAAGGGACAGTCCTTTAAAATTGATATGAAGTGGAATGTGCATAGATTGAGGGGTAGTTTACTATACTGTTATGAGAACATAGGAACCACCTTGCTCAAACATCAACAATAGTAACCCTACCTTTAAGACTACTTCTAACCTTTGAGTCACCTTAGATAGCTTTCAAAAAAATGTTTCTAGACACTTTGATTCTATGATGGAAAACACCTTGGAGACCTAATGCCCTTTTAAGACTCTATCCCACCTTGATAGCCACAAGTCATCATTTATAGATACATACAAAAGAAATCATCAAACAAGTGACAGTCTTAATAGTCATTAAGGAAGACAACCTATTGAAAGAGACAACATATTAGAGGTTGAAAGCATAGGAGGCATATTTATAGATGGTATAAGCAAGAATAACAGTTCACTATGCAATGAAGACAAATCTTGGGAGACTCTACACACATGCAATCAAGCATAATGAGGCTAGTGATCAAGAGATAGAGGATGATAGTCACATTGCAAAAGATTCAATAATAGTGATAAGAGATTGTAAAGTTTGGACAGTCAAGATGAATGCATGTGGAAAGAAATAGTCAAAAATATCATTCTAATGCAAAAGTATAGTCCAAGAATGGCAAGGAAGGATGGGCATTGCCAACTAACGAAGGAAAGGGTTCAAGGGCAGACTTCAAGCAAAGCAATAATGGTTCACCTCAAGCAACATGAAGACCCTAAAAGCGTATCACCTTACAAGCAGGGCATATGAATTTTTGAAGATTACAATAGTCTATAAGCAAAGATTCAGATAACATACATCAATATTCTCATGAGTTGGGTCATTTGTTAGAGTATGTGTTCCTAGAAATGAACACTCACCATGAATCTATTAAGAGGCAGCATATCAAAGTTCACAGTCACCTTTCATGCCAAAAAAGTTATTGATTTTGGCTTCAGTACGAGGAAAAGTAATGTCCCTGTTCTTCAAAAATGCTAATAGGACCTAATGCAAGTGCATATGTAAGTAATTGAATTGTACTTTCTTTGAATGTTTTGGAACAACTTCCTATTGAAGAGCTATTTGACAGAATGTGGTTGAAAGGACAGTCAACTAAATGAAAGGGAAACTTTTAGGCTTCACAAATTAGTCATAAATGCAAAAGATTAGATATAAATGAGTAAGTTTATGACAGCCATTAATGGATTGTGTGTGAAGGGACAGTCCTTTAAAATTGATATGAAGTGGAATGTGCATAGATTGAGGGGTAGTTTACTATACTGTTATGAGAACATAGGAACCACCTTGCTCAAACATCAACAATAGTAACCCTACCTTTAAGACTACTTCTAACCTTTGAGTCACCTTAGATAGCTTTCACAAAATAGTTTCTAGACACTTTGATTCTGTGATGGAAAACACCTTGGAGACCTAATGCCCTTTTAAGACTCTATCCCACCTTGATAGCCACAAGTCATCATTTATAGATACATACAAAAGAAATCATCGAACAAGTGACAGTCTTAACAGTCATTAAGGAAGACAACCTATTGAAAGAGACAACATATAAGAGGTTGAAAGCATAGGAGGCATATTTATAGATGGTATAAGCAAGAATAACAGTTCACTATGCAATGAAGACAAATTTGGGGAGACTCTACACATAGGCAATCAAGCATAATGAGGCTAGTGATCAAGAGATAGAGGATGACAGTCACATTGCAAAAGATTCAATAATAGTGATAAGAGATTGTAAAGTTTGGACAATCAAGATGAATGCATGTGGAAAGAAACAGTCAAAAATATCATTCTAATGCAAAAGTATAGTCCAAGAATGGCAAGGAAGGATGGGCATTGCCAACTAACGAAGGAAAGGGTTCAGGGGTAGACTTCAAGCAAAGCAATAATGGTTCACCTCAAGCAACATGAAGACCCTAAAAGCGTATCACCTTACAAGCAGGGCATATGAATTTTTGAAGATTACAATAGTCTATAAGCAAAGATTTAGATAGCATACATCAATATTCTCATGAGTTGGGTCATTTTTTAGAGTATGTGTTCCTAGAAATGAACACTCACCATGAATTTGTTAAGAGGCAGCATATCAAAGTTCACAGTCACCTTAATTCATGCCAAAAAAGTTACTGATTTTGGCTTCAGTACGAGGAAAAGTAATGTCCCTGTTCTTCAAAAATGCTAATAGGACCTAATTCAAGTGCATATTTAAGTAATTGAATTGTACTTTCTCTGAATGTTTTGGAACAACTTCCTATTGAAGAGCTATTTGACAGAATGTGGTTGAAAGGACAGTCAACTAAATGCAAGGGAAACTTTTAGGCTTCACAAATTAGTCATAAATGCAAAAGATTAGTTATAAATGAGTAGGTTTATGACAGTCATTAATGGACTGTGTGTGAAGGGACAGTCCTTTAAAATTGATATGAAGTGGAATGTGCATAGATTGAGGGGTATTTTACTATACTGTTATGAGAACATAGGAACCACCTTGCTCAAACATCAACAATAGTAACCCTACCTTTAAGACTACTTCTAACCTTTGAGTCACCTTAGATAGCTTTCACAAAATAGTTTCTAGACACTTTGATTCTATGATGGAAAATACCTTGGAGACCTAATGCTCTTTTAAGACTCTATCCCACCTTGATAGCCACAAGTCATCATTTATAGATACATACAAGCTTCTACAGATATACCAAAAGAATGCTTTGCTTACCATACATGAATAAGAGACATAGAATCACAATAGAAAAGGAATCCAAATCTATTTTCTCGCTATAAAGATGATTCCCTAGTCTTACCTATAAAGCTATGTGTTGTTGAGCCTGAGCTAAGACATTCTCTTGGTCTAGTTTTGGTTGACCACTGCTATGAGAAGGAAATAAGATGGAATTAATTAGATTGTCAGAAGTACAGATTAAAAAATAATAATATAGATTCAATTGTATTATATCCTCATGCATATCTATACCTGGCTATAGCACAGCGGACAGTCAAAGTTTTATCTCCCAATTTAGGGAAGCACATGCAATGTCTGTCACAGCTGGATCCTAATATTTTTGATAAAATTAATTAGCATCTTGAATATGACAAGAAATAATGATGCTTGTGTCTGAAAATTCCATTTCAAATAAAATTTGTTAAGAACTTACAAAAATATCAGCATAAAGGCTCACCTGGTAGATGCAAAACCCATAACCTTTTGAATTCCTGGTATCTCTATCTTTACATTCACCTATGCATTCACCTGTGTTGTATGTAAAATTTCAGATCTTTTTCATCTTGTCTACTATGATATCAAAAACAGACTTGAAAACAAATGTGAAAAATTTGAAGGTTCTTATTTAAATTCACCATTCTCATAACTAAATTTCTTGTGTATTCGCAGTCACACCACCATATAATGAAATAATTAGGAATGACTTAATAGTTGTCATTAGTAGGTGGAAAATTAGTTTGAGAACACTAATTGTATCAATCTATTGAGATAAACAATGAAAATAGACTATTAATTTACAACAATTTGTTTTAGAACGAATTTGTTTTGCATAAAGATCTGGGTTTTTAATAATATTACCTGTTTGCTTGCAGATGACCCACGGGTTGAAGAAAACATAAACTAGGGCATAATATTTTCTACATATCCTCATCGTTAAAAAGCCAATACAATGGCCACTTCCTGCCATGCCCATTGTAAGCTTTCCCGCCAAAAGAAGCTGCATCATGAGTGCAATGCCATAGCTATAGTAGCAGATGAGAGATCCAACTCAGAAGCATTGAAAAGAAGGGAAAAAAAGTAGTTTTAATGTCTATAGCAGTAGACGCAAGAGAGAGCCATCGAAAAGATGGAAGAAACATCAGTTTTAATTGGTTTCCATAAGAAATGTGATAAAAATTATTAATCTTAGAATATTTCCAATGAAAATATTCTTGTAAATATAATTAATCCTAGAAATTTTTTGGGAAAGTTGGAAAATATTATAAGCACTACATTTATTCATAACAAACATAAGTCTAGAGGAAGATAAAAGCTTGAATAGAAACCTAACAATCAATATTGCATAGTATTGAACCTACTCCATTATTGAACTATATCGTAGTCTAGATGATCAACAAAGAGAGACCCACATGCTAGAAATGGTATTGCAGGATAGAGGAGGGATGTCTCTTATTAAATGGCTTGTAAATATGTGGCATACACCAAATCTATGCCATAAATTATAGAAGAAAAACAAAATCTAGACATGTTCTAAAGTTTTAAAATAATATCTATTCCCTTTAAATTAATCCTTTAAAAGACATTAGCTAGTATCTTCACTTTTTGCTTTTAAGTGGGGGTGACTATAAAAAGACAATTACATCTTTATTAAAAAGGGACAACACATCATACTAATTTAAAAAAAAATAATACTCTCTTCTCTAGCAATTCACCATGGGAATCACTGCCATGACAAATTCACCTCAAGGAAAATTCACCACTAGCAATTCACCTCGACTGAAAATTCATCATCGCAGAGAAAATTTGATTTGAATTGTGGTGGTGAATTTTCCTTTGAGATGAATTTTCATGGTGGTGAATTTTCCCGCACCTGTAAGTATACTTTTATGAAATAAAAGTAATTAAAAATATATATTTTAATTCTACTCATAGAGCTCATTGTTGTTGGCCTTAGATTTTCATGTATTGTGTGCGGCCCTTAACACCATTTTTAATTAATATAAAATTTATTAGACTATATAGACATAAGTCTAGTTGCATACATAGATTCTAAATTATGTATTCTAAAAGGAAATTGACATGAAGGTAGAAATTCTCATAATTAGAAATCATGCAATAGACATTATTAATAAAAAATAGTAATTATCATAATAGACATGTTCTAAAGTTTTAAAATAATATCTATTCCCTTTAAATTAATCCTTTAAAAGACATTAGCTAGTATCTTCACTTTTTGCTTTTAAGTGGGGGTGATTTGAAAGCCATGATGTTCACCAATTACTTTTTAACAATATTACAGTTGGTTACTACATAAAGCAGTAGTATTATTAAAGTTGTTGTCAATGTGTTTGGATACTACAGGCAATATAGTTTATGTTTTTTGAAATAAATTTAAAGTTTAATAGATTTTAAACTAATAAATCATGCACAGTAATTTGTGTTGCCAATACCTACAAATTACCTTTTCATTTGATTCTCTTTTTTGAAGCCTTTGTCATCTTTTGTGCAAATAATTTTTCCTATTTTTTTAGTCATTTGTGTAGATTTTTAAAGTTTAAAAGCTTAATAGTTGTTCTATTTTTTTGTTGTTTATATCTACCAATGATATATGAACATAGATATCTAAATAGTACAATCAAGAAAACATCAAATAGATCAATAGATATTGTTTTTGCATAATAAAGATGTTTCATATTCTAAATATAATCCATCTCAATCCACAAAGGCTAATTATACTAGAACTTTAAATAAGAGGTAGCAAGAAAGCTTGCAAATAATGAGTGTTCTTTCATAATGACATGAATTCCAAATAATTGGAGTTCCCTTACATAAGACATTCAATTACTATAAAGGAAAAGTAAAGGTACATTCAAATTTGAAGCCATATCATAAGGATTTAGGTGCATTCAATTACAATCCTAGAAAAGAAAATGATCCACATTCAAATTTGAAGGAGTGTAATTGCAAATATTGCTATGACAATATACAAATGAGTATCTAGTTTGTGAAAGGAAATTATCTCAAGAAAATCTGGAGTTGGGACTTAATGTCGAAATAAAATATGACATAAATGAGGAACTCCAATGGCATTTAGTGCCAACAAAATGGTTGAGTTGTGAGAGTGTTTGGTCTTATTTTGTTGTTGCTTTTATGTATTTGCATACTTGTAGGAAAATTGTTAGAAAGAGAAAAGAAAGATGTTTTTTTGGTCATATTTTAGAGCAAGTTGATATTAATGTTTCATGTGTAGTGTATGACTACTTTTTTGAAAGAAGGAATTTGGATTAATCATTGGAGACACTTTGTAACTAATTAAGTATGCAATGAGGGTTTTTTGGTTGGAAGACATGGGAAAAATGTAGTTAATATAATCAAAGTAACTAACCTGTAGTTCTTTTTTGTATTAGTGTTCATTCAAGAGTTTGAATTTAATAATGCCAATAAGCGTTCTTCTTCTTGCTTTCGATGAGCTACCTATGGACTTTGTTGCATGTGTGCATATCATTGAAATGTGAAGGCTAGTTTTATGCATAGGCTTGCAAGTTCACACACTCTAGAAATAGTTGTTAATGTGAGGTCATACTGATCTACATTGTTGATATTGATTGTTTCATTTTCAAGTGTTAGGCTTTGTGATTTGTGTATTATTAAGGCCCATGCCATTTTGAGTGGGATTTGACGATAGTGACCATGACTAAAAGGGGCAATAAGCACAATTTTTTAGAATATTATTGTAATTTTATTCCACAAAAACAAAATATTTATTCCACAAAAACTATTAATTAGTAATTTTATTTGAAATATTTTATTACTAATTATGGCAAGCTACGATCGAAAATAAGGTCTTGACGAATGTTTTAGAGTATGTTTATTAAAATGAAAATTATGGCCAATATTTTAATAATGAGC
The DNA here is from genome assembly GCA_007258455.2 of Sequoia sempervirens. Classification (NCBI taxonomy): domain Eukaryota; kingdom Viridiplantae; phylum Streptophyta; class Pinopsida; order Cupressales; family Cupressaceae; genus Sequoia; species Sequoia sempervirens. The sequence goes on along the minus strand of VDFB02288262.1, from coordinate 14,182 downwards.
ACATTTATTTAGTTATTTTTATTTGTCTAATATTAGTCATTTATTTAGTCATTTAGTTGTGATTTTACCCATTGACCAAATTAGTCATTTATTTGTCAAATTCTACATGACTAAAAGTTTTAGTCACATGACTAAAATTTTTAGTCATGTAGTCATTTATTTGGAAAATTCCACTAGTGTTGTCATTTTCATGGTGTTTGATCTATTTTTCTTTGATTTTATGATGTAACATGGCTTGGAAAAGCATATTTAGGTACTAAAATTCAAATAAAGACGTCTTGTGAAGGTGTTGTGAAGTTTTGTAAGAAATTTTTACATTCTTCTAGACTCTATTCACTACAATTCACCTAAAAATCATATTTTTACACATCATCAAGTCCTATTTTGAAGTGTTGTAAAGTCTTGTAACAAGATGTCATGCTTTTCTAGGCACAACTTCTCTATTTATCCTTTTCTTATGACTTATTTGACCCCTTTATGCCCTCATATGCTTTAATTAAGTGTATTTTTGAATGCAAGCCCAATAAATAACATTAAATACAACTTAATTCCCGACACTTGTTTGTAGGTCCTATGTGGGACCCATTCACCATGGGTGGTGAATGAGTCCCCCTTGGCCCCAAATTAAAAATATTTTAAATTTCTTTTTAGGTTTTTATTTTAAAACACTTGATGTCAGCCTATAGTGAGGTATGAATAGGTAACTAAGGAACAAGATTGTATAAATAGGAAATTTTCACCTCATTTTACATCCTCCAAAATTCACACATCATATTCAAGCAATCTAAGCATTCAAGCACTTTGAAGCATCCATTGACATTGCTTTAGACTTGCATTATCAAGGGTTTGGTGAGTTGATAACATTTGCATGTGATTAGTTTGTCATTCTCATTCATTTCATTATTTTATTAAGGGTTTGATCACCAAAAGTGGGGTTTGACCAAGGGAAACCCCTATTTGCTAACCCTCGATCATTTTTCCCTATTGCATGGGCGTTTGCAGGCCTAGGTATGCAAATTTAACAAGATTTTTGGTGTTGAAAAGTGGAGAACAAGTCAACAAGGTGATTCAAGTCAACCCATTCATATTTTGAGCTTGGAGAAGGTTTTTGTCTGTTTCTTGCATAATTGACTTGAGCAATGTGAAAATCAAAGATTTCCAAATCTGGTGTTGTAGAGTTGTCTCCTATTTTTTCATAAAATTGGCAGAGGACTGATTTTCTAGTAGTGGTGAAGGAATCCCACCTTAGGATTGAAAGTTTGAATTTTGTCAGATTATGGATCCCGACAAACAAAAACTTATTTTCGACACTTTTTTACCAGTAGGAAGACTAATTTGCGAGCTTGGGTGAATGAGTCCCATTGTGAAAAATTATTGATTTCAACCAGCATCCAAAACATTCGAATTTCATTAGATATTTTCCAGGTGCACTCTATTTCTACCTATTTATTTATATTTTTTCTTTATTTCTTCATTTACTTCATTATTTGCATATCATAGTTTGTTTTCAAACATAGATTAAATCTCACTTTTCCATTCATTTTCATCCATTTAATTTAGTCATTTGCATTTATTTTAGACAACATTGCACATAAAATTATTTGAATGAACCCTTAGCTTTTTTTGGGACGTATCTCTCTCCTTTTATGTGAAAAACCCTAGAACAGCTAGAGAAGCACATGGGAACCCAAAAATCAATGGTTCAAAGACATTAGCACTAGATTCATAACATGTTACAATTATGTAAGGTCCTAACCAATTAGGGCTGAACTTATATTTGTCCTCATGATCCACATTACTATTGCGTTGATTCTCATAAATAATGAAATCACCCATAAAAAATATTCAAGGAATGATGTGAGTACTGTGTTTTCATTGTAATTGTTTAATCTAAGCTTGGAGGTGCTAAAGAGCGTTAATGCACTTTTCATCGAGCATTTCAAGCTAGTGCAATCATTGGTATTTATAAGTGGCATCTTCAATAAGGTCTTGAAGAACAATACACAATGTAGAAATTTCTAACTCTAAGGACATGATTGTGTCAGTGCCATAAATATGGTTATAGGGTGTAGTTCCTATGGATAATCAAACACTCATTCAATAAGCCCAAAGTGCATAATGTAATTATGTATTCCAGTCCTTATCATGTTTGTTAATATTTTTCTTTAGGATTTGTTCAATGATCTTGTTAACACTTTTAGCTTGTCCATTGGATTGTGGATAATATGGTGTAGAAAATTGATGTTGGATGTTGAATGTTTTGAGAAATTTCTTTACTTAATTATTCTTAAATGGGGTTCCATTGTTCGAAACAATTGGGGAAGGAAGGCCAAAGTGAGAAATTATGTGTTCCAATATGAAACAACAAATTACTTCATCATTTGTAGACCAAAGAGGATTAGCTTCCACCCATTTTGTGAAATAGTCTATTGCAGTTATTATAAATGTATTTCCGGTGGAAGAGGGTGGTGAAATTTTTCCAATAAGATCCAATCTCCATACTAAGAACAACCAAATGGGAATTCGGGCAAGGAGCTTAGAAGTAGGAGCATGGATCAAATTTCTATGTTCTTGACATTTGTGACAATGTTTAACGTAAGAAAAACAATCTTTCTCCATATGTCTGCAATAATATCCCATACAGATGAGTTTATGCACTAACAATTCTCCTCCAAAATGACCTCCATAGGCACCAACATGAGCCTACTCCAGGCTATAAAAATTTCAAAATCCTTAAGACACCTTAGTAAGAGACCATTGAAAGATCTTCTATACAGTACATTAGAAATGATCATGTATTTGGCTGCTAGTTTGCGTAAATGATTTCGAGTGTTTGTCATTATGGGCTCAGGAATGATACCATATTTTAAAAAATTGTATATTGTATCATACCATTATCGCGAGTCTTCTTGAGTTGTGGTTAAAATGTCTTTTAAACAATTATTAATCAAAGGTTTCATGAAGGGGTGAATAAAAAAGGTGAAATATGTTGAAGGATCATGTGGGGATATAAGAGAGGCTTCACTTACCATCACATCCACATGTCGATTATCTTTTCGTGGGATGTTATCAATGGTAAATAATTCAAACTTCTTTAAAAATTTCATTGTAAGATATTTTTATTTTGATAGTTTGTCCTGTTTAGCTTGATATGTCCCATTAATTTATTTGATTACTAATTAAGAATCAACAAAGATCTTGATATCTTTAGCACCCATGGTTAAATCAGCTCAAAATCCTATGATTAATGCCTTATACTCAACTGTGTTATTTGTACATAGGAGATTTAATCGATAGGATAATGGAATAGGCTTTCCATTGAGAAGAATTAATACCACTCTGACACTGAAACCTATTTGACACTTAGATCCATCAAAATAAAATTCCTATTTTTTAACATTAGTGGTCAAGACACTATCTTTAGGAAAGGAGTCATGATTAGGTAAAGCAAGAGGATAAGGGGCATTAGCTAAGTGATCAGTTAAGGCTTGGACTTTGATTCCTTTTTGGGAAACAAACTTAAGGTCAAACTCAGTTAACAACATCATCCATTTAGCTAAGCATCTAGATAAGTTTTTTTTATTAAAAAGATGTTTAAGGGGATCAAATTTTGTTATAATTTGTATTTCAGCATTTAGTAAATAATGTCTCAATTTAGTAGTAGTGAATACAAGAGCTAAACATTTTTTTTCAATTGGTGAGTATCTAGTTTCATAATTGATTAAATTTTCACTAATGTAATAAATAGGATGCTCATTTCCATGATCATCTTGTTGAGCCAACAATGCTGCAAGAGAATGGGTTGATGTGGCCATGTACAAGATAAATGGTTTTTTTGGCACGACGGGTTGTAAAAACAATGGAGTTTCATGGTATTCATTTAAACTATCAAAATCCTATTTACAATCATAATTCCAATCAAAAGGCATATCCTTTTTGATAATATGTGTGAAGGGTAACATGTGGTCATCTAAAGATGCAAAAAAATGATGGATATCTTGAATTCGACCTTTTAACATGCGCAACTGAGAAATGTTCTTAAGAAGTGGCATGTTAATAATGGCATCAATTTTCTTTGTGTCCATCATAATTCCTTTGTGAGATATTACAAACCCCAAAAATTTTACCACTATCTATTCCAATGACACACTTTTTTGGATTTAAGCACATATTATATTTACGTATTCATTTGAAGATTTTCCAAAGAATATGTACATTGTCTTGTCTTGTTAAGGATTTAGAAATGATGTCATCAAGATCATCTTAAAAGATTTTATTTATGTAATCATGAAAGATCAAGGTCATCTCTCATTGATAAGTTGCGCCGACATCCTTTAAACCAAAGGGAATCATGACCCAACAAAATGCTTCCCAAATGGTTGTAAGTGTAGTGTTATATTGATCTTGAGGGTTGATAAGGATTTGATTATAACCAGAAAATTTGTGCATGAATAACAACAAAGCATATCCAATAGTTGAATCCACAATCATCTCAGTATTATGATGAAATCTTTTAAAGAAGCTTTATTCAAGTCACGAAAATCCGTACATACCCTAATACGATTATCAGGTTTAGTAACTGCAATAATGTTTTACATCTAAGGAGAATAATCAATAGGTTGAATGAAGCATGCATCAAGGAGGTTTTCAAGCTTTGATTTAACATGCAAGGCTATGTTAGGGTGTATTTTTGGTATCTTTTGGGGAATATGTTTAGAATTTTCAGAGAGAACAATGTTATGTGTCACAATTTTTCGAATCAATTCTTGGCATATCAAAATATTTCCAAGAATATTTTTTTGGAAAATCATGAAGTAAAGTTGTAGTATCCTTTTGTTCTTCATCATCAAGGCACTTCCCAATGTTAATAACCTCAAGTGTCTTGATCATCTATGTCCATTGGCACATCAATTGTGTCTCCTAAAGGGAGTGCATTATATTTAGGAACTTTGGAATCATATGGTTCTTTAGTGATCTCATTATTATTTTGCTTGGTACTTATCACAGTGCAAGTAACTTGTTTCATTATAGTAGTAGAAGATGTGTTATCATAAACTCCTAAATTTTTTTTAGAGTTTCATCACTATCAACATACTTACATAATGGTGTTAAGTTCATATCAAGAAATTCAAGATGTTTGACTGTGAGTTTGTGGTTTGGCTGACATGTAATAGTGTTGATGTTCAAAGATGGCCGTTGAGTAGCTTTTGTCATCTTATAAAAAGAATATCCCAATCAAGTTTTTGTCTCTTCTATATTAGGTTCTATACGGACATAAATTCCTTGTTCATGCTTTCAACATCCTTTTCATGTATATCCCAATTGTTTCATAAGTTCATAACCCTTTCCATAAATTATTTCCATTTCTTTCAGATTAGGTGGAGGTTGATAATCTATCTCATCAAAATTTATTGTGGATGTTGTATTTTTTTCCAAATAAGAAGGAATAGATGTTGGAGAAGAGTTTTCATAATTTTCATTGGACATAATGGTGGGTTGTTCTGGTTTCTCATCTTTCTTTTGTGTGATTATGTGTTTTCCCATAAAGGAAGTATAATGAAGGGAATCTTTCCTAGGGTTAGCAGATCTAATGCATTAACATAAAAACCCAAAGTAATAATGAAGTGCAAAGGAAAAACATGAAAATAAAATGAAAGATCTCACCAAATTTCTTCAATCTCCATGGCTGACCTCCATTACACCTTCTCAACTTGCTGCAAATATGATGTTTCCCTCAAATTTATGATGAGAAATCTATTGACAATGAAAATCCCTAAGAAAATCTTGAAGGATTTGAGAGACTAAATGCAATACTAAGCTATACTGCAACTAGTAAGCATCTAAACTATGTCTAATTTATGCCAAATGAGATGCAACTATGCCTATGACAAAATGACAATAATGCAAGATGACAAGATTGCAAGAGTATGACACGAGTGCAAGAGATTCAAGATGACATGAGATTTCCTAAAACAAGATTGCATGAGATGACAAAATGAGACCAAAATTGCTATTTTATGGAAAATTAAATTTTGAGTGAATGGCCAAGATCACAAGTTGATAAATTCCCTAGAATCAATGGAAAAGATTCAATTTGACAACCTACCATTAGGGTTAGGGAAACATTACGTCAAATTCAAAATGAGTGGAAAAGATTGATTTTTAGAAAATCAAATCAAGGGTTGACAATGCATGTGATAAGATTGGCACAAAAAAAGAGGTGGATGGAAAATCAAATAATAAATGGATATTATTTGATTTTTGAGGAAAAAGGACTATTTTGAATTAAAAATTGATTTAATTCAAAAGGTGGGACCACATGACAGTAAATAATTAATTTTAATTATTTACTATAAAGAAGGAAATGTCAAATAAGATAATTAAATAATTAAAGATAATTATTTAATTAGAGAGGGTGACCAATAATTAAATAAATTCAAAATTTTATTTAAGTAATAGCCATGAAGAATAAAAGACATGAATTAATTAAATAATTATGAATTATTTAATGAATAGACAAAAGTGGACCAAAGACATAATTAAAATGTCTTAATTATGCTAGGAAGAAAAGATGAAAAATAGAGCTTGCAGTCCTAGGTCATTTTTATGTGTCTACAGGAAGGTGTGAATTCTAAGGATCGCCAATTATCATGAAATAATTTAGATACTGATTCCTCATATTTTTGTTGAATTTCTAGAGGATCTATTAATGTTTTGAGAGGACTTGTAGTTCCTTTTTCAAGCTGCAAGAAACTTTAAGGCTCAGGGTTTATTTCAACTTGATAAATGTTGTTCTTATAGACATATTTCATTATAGCATGAAGGGTCGAAGGCAATGCATTCAACTCATGAATCCATGGTTTTCCTAAAAGAAGATTATACAAAAGATCATAAGGCGTGACATGAATAGGAGTTTGCATAGTAGCCACCCCAACCATAATAGGAAAAGTGCTTACACCGAGCGGTTGCTTTGTTGTATTCTGAAATCCTCGAATGGATAAGGAATAAGGTTTTATTTGTGACTTATCAACACACAATCTATCAAGGAGATTCACACTACACACATTAAGGGCACAACCATTATCAATGAGGGTTCTTTTGATACCTATTTGATTGAATTGAGAAATTATCATAAAGGCTTCATTTTGTTTTCACAACTCTAAAGGAGGGAGCTCATGTTGATTGAAGGTAATGTCAAGATTAAACTTATTCATTCCATTTATTAAATTTTCCACATCATTTATAGTTGTGCCAAGAGGAACCACAATTTGTTGTAAGGTTGTTTGAAGAATAGTGTTGTAATTTGGTGAATTCTAAAGTAAATCCCAAAGGGAAATCTTTGTAGGAGTATTCATTAATTGTTCAACAAGATCATACTCCTTTGTGTGTGGGAGAAAGAAAGGAGCACTAGATAGATTAGGTAAAGGTAAAGAGGATGGGGTTGGTTGAGGTGGTTGCGGATTGTTTCGAGTATTGTATGTATGAGCAATAATAATATTAATGGATTGCTACAACACATCAATTTTAGGTGGATAAAGAGTGAATTCAATTTTACTAGAAGGATAAAGTTTATGCGAGGGTGGGTAAAGAATTATTTGAGGTTGAATCACATTAACATCCTTAGTTTTAGATTGTTTGCAACAAACCTTAGTGAATGACTTAAGTAGGATAAAGTCATAGAGGGACTCATCACAACTAAAAGGTTTGAGGGGTAAGTTATCACAAAGTATCTTATGTTGGTCATGGAAAACTTGAGAGACATTAAAGTTCTTTGTTTTAGGTTTGTCATAACAAACCTTAGTGGAAGACATAGATGAGATGAAGTCGTGAATGGCTTTATCTAACAAGTCAAGGTCATTGCTACTAAAAGTTTTGAGGGATAGGTTATCATCAATTGGTTTACGCTTCTCATGACAATCTTTAAAGGATGAAGTGAGCGAGATAAAGTTCTCAAGAACTTCATCTAACTTGCCTACATCATCACCGCTAAGAGCCTTAGATGAGATGGTATATCTAAATTGAATCATTTGTTTGAAAGGTTGATTTAGTGTTTTTGTTTTTTTGTGTTTATGTACTGACGAATTTGATTTAAAAGAACTAGGAACTAATGTTCAAAAGGAAACATGCAAAAATATAATACTATCCATAAATTCCATGAAGGAAAATGATTCTTATGCAATGATTGAGAGATAATAAAAAATTAACAGAACTAAAATAGAAAAGGGAACTACAGGAAACAAAAAAGTGCAAACACTGATTCAAAAATTGTAGTGGGACTAATTCACCCAAGGTGGTGAATGAGTCCCAAGAGAGGTATTTTTAAATTTTTTATAATTTTTTTTACTTTTCTAGATAGATTCAAGTCTGTACAATGTAGATAAAGACTAAAAATGCAGAATGTTGGAATGATGTGATGAAATAAGATGCAACAATGAATTCCAAATAATACTTTCACTAATGCAACTTTAAGAAGCCCTAGGATACAAAGACAATGCAATTGAGTCATAGGATTCAAATGCAACTACAAACTAGAAAGATTTAATGTTCAATATGTAGGTTCACCAAAATGAACCAACAATTTTGAATGTTCTACATACTTCTCTTGCACTCTTAGGATATTTCACCTAAAAGGAGAGAGATATAACCCCAAAATTGAAGTGGTTAATTCAAATAAAGGATTGCATGATGTTATTAAGACTAAATGAAATGTTGTAAATGCAACTAAATGATGTAATTGACTAATTATTATGCAAAACTGATAAAATATGCAATACTCTAAAACACAATGGGGTTTGCAAAAAGCTTAAATGGATGAACAAAAATGGAGATGAAACTAAACAAAAAGCTATATTTTAGAATTTGTGCACCTGTAAAGCTAAAGATGACTTGAAAGCACTCTGGAAATATGATAAACTTGAATTTTATATTGAATTGGACTCATTCGGCACCTTGGGTGAATTAGTCTCAGGATAGGGTTTTCTACCCAAAAACTAGTTTATGCTCATTGGGTATCAGTATCTTAATCTAACTTTGAAAGTCACCTTAAGAGGGACTCATTCACCAACCATCGCGAATCAGTCCAATTTCAATTTTTGGCAAGTTCAGATCTCTATTTTGCACCTTGTCACCTATACAACACTTTTTGATGGAAACCCAAATCAAGATCTTAGAAAATTCTTTTAAAACTACTTAAAAAATTTTGTCTAATGGAGGGTTTCCCTTGGTCAAACCCCTAGTTAGGTAATCAAACCTTAAATGGATAAAAATATGCATAAAACCCTAGCCTTAAGTGTGTTAAAGACTACAAAAGTATGAAGTATGATAAAATTATATTCTATTGTGCTAGAAAAAGATGTGCAAATGCAATTTGAATGATGCAATAATTTAACCCTAGAAATCCTACAACACATCAAAAATGGAGACAAAAGACATGCAAATGGAACATAAATGAAATGCAAAGCTTAATTTGAAGATAAAGAGAAAATGGAAGATGGAATCACTTTGAAAAAAAGTCTTTAGGTGTGATTTGATGGCTAGTTGCATCTCCTCAACCTAGATTACTCCATGAGTCACCATAGGAATCTATCATCAACTCTTTGCAATGTTGAACTTTGAATGAAGAGTGAGCCTCAAGACCTGCAAAAGCCCTAGTTTGCTTCCCTAAAACATCAACCTTGCTAATGAAACTTATTGTGGAAGACTTGACTTTCAGAGTTGCTTTGTAAAAATGACAAAGAGATGTAAAAAATGACCTCAAATGTGTATTTATAAGCATCAATGCCTAATTTTCTTGTTATTTATACCTAAGAGGCCGACATGCACTGAAAAATTAAGTTGAATTGATTAAATTCCCACTCAAAATTGAAATTTACCTCAAAAGGGACTCATTCACCACCCTTGGCGAATGGGTCCCACCAGAGGGGTCTCATTTTCCCAAGGTGAAGAATGGGTCCCACTAGTGGTTTTTGAAGGTGGGTTTTTAGGATATTAGTGAATTAATTGTTGTTTGTCAGGATTTAAGTGATTTCTAAAGTGAAACGAGCCTCTAGATCAAAAATAATGGGTCTTAGGGGCCTATAAATGTTGTCTTGAAGGATGAATAATGGAGGGGTACTCAAAAGTATGTCCAAATTAAATTTCAAATTGTCTCTTTTATCAAGAGTGTCCAAATTTCTACGCCACACATTCAATTGCACTTGAAAATCAAAACAAAATTGTATTTAAAACTAGGTCTTGCACCTCATCTTTCTATTGCATTTTTCCATTTAATTTCTAGAAAATTTGAAGCTTCATTTCATTGTCTACAACCTAGAACTGAAAGATATATCTAAAAGATTGCAAACCATTGAAAAATAGTTTAAAAAGACCTTACGAGGACCCAATATCCCTTACTGGTGAATAATTCCTTGATCAGGTCAAAATTGAAGCTACTGGCAACTGAAACGACATTAAAATTTAGTTTGAAATCAATAGAAAACTCCCAAAATAACCTAACCAGGATCCATTTTCCCTTACTAGTGAATGAGTCCCTGTTAGCTATAGATCTACAGTTTTAGGATATTAAAATCTTAGTTTCTAGATTTTGTAGATGGTGCATTCATCTCATTGTTTTAGTTTATAGATTTGTTGTTTCATCAATTTCATTACATTTAGCTTAAATTGCTTCATTTTAGTGCATTGTAAAAATTCAAAATTGTATCCAAAAATTTCATTTTTAGCTTATTGCATTGTTTAATTAGTAATTTGCATTGCTTGGAATCTAAAAATTACATTTCATTCTAGGATATTACATTGCCATTCTACAATTTGCACACAAGGTTTGTAAAACTTGCATGAGCTTTACAACTTGGTGTCCTATTCACAATACAATTTGTAAGAGGGGGACCAACCATGTCAAGGCCCTAGGTGATAGAGAGACAAGAGTGAAAGGCTTCCCTAACTTACCTCAATCTAAAGGGATTTTTTTCAAATAAGGGATGAGAATGATGAGGACTATAAAGTACTTCAATCACAATGCTCTTCAGACCCAAAATCCAAATTGGGGCTAGGCAACCTAGTTTTTAGGATCAATATTGCACCTCAAGTAGCTCTCTACCTAAAGACGAAAGCGCAGTTCTTGGATGACAACACAACACACTAGCATCTCTAAGGTGTGTTGGTGTCTATATGGCTAGAGGATAGAGAATACAATGTGAACCACCAGAAAATAGCTAACAACCTAGCTAATAACTCCTAAATGAGAAAAATAAAATTATAAAGTATGAGAAATAAAAATGTAGGTGATAAAGTAAATAGATGAGAGATAAAATGATGAAGATAATCTCACCAAGGTGTTGGTTCACTAGCTAGCTCCAAAATTATGTTCTCCTACACATAAGAAAGAGGGGAAATTGTTAGGGATGTATAGGGGTCTACCTTAGTCAGGCCCCCGTTTTGGTGTTTCCACCTCCACAAACAACTAGATAGCAATGAGGAGAAATACACAATAAATAAGTAAAGGAGGAAGGAATTTAAATAACACTACAAAAATGTAAAGAGCTACTCAACCAAATCACAAAGGAGAGGAGTGAAACATTACCACCTCCACCAAGAGCTCACAATCGAATGGGGAGGAAGGAGGCTTGAACAGTCAACTAAAGCTCAACTATGATGAAGGGAGGTCTCACAAAACCTCAAGTACATGCTGTAATGACTTTCTCCACACTTGCTTTGAGGAGTTGACGAAGTGTTGTTGCTACAATGGAGTTTTGAAGTACTACTTGAGAATGGGTAGAATGCTAGAAAAATACTTAGAGTGTGAGAGAAAGATGGATTGAATGCTTAGAGGTCCAAGTGAAGTGATAATGAATGAATTTTAAGGAGAAGAAGGAAGAATCTACCATTTTCAAGGTTGGTTGGTCGAAGAGGGACATTACAAATCAACCTCAATTGAAAGTGTAATGCCTTTACCAACTTCAGATGTAGGAATTCACCAGGGACGTAAAAGCACTATGCACATCCCTATGCACCATGTGAACATCCTCAAAAAATATTATTCTAATGACACAAAGGAAAGATTCCAAGTGGAAGGAAGGTAGCTTGATGATGTGGAGTTTCACCTTTAGATTTGGTTGTCTAAGGTGAGGATGTGTATATAGGGAATTTTTGTAAGGGGTGCAAATTCAGTCCTATACATTTTTCCACCACTTTAGCAAGCATGAATACTGATGATTGCTTCGGTAAATTAGATCAAAGAGGTAGTAGGGTTAGAATTGTATACCTAAACCATAAAGGAAGTAGACCACAATCTGCCAAGCTCAAAAGCATGGGGTAGGAAAAGGACTCCATAGCCCCACAAAACTATGAAGCTATAGAATGAAAGTGTCTTACAAGCCCATAAATCTACAAGGAGGAGACCCCCAAGATCTATGACATGAAGAAATCCCCAAGAATTAAGCACCCCATAGGCTTAGAGACCTACAAGGAAGGTGTCCTCCAAGATCTCTCACATGAAGTAAATGTATAAAAAGCACCCTATAGGCCTGCAAACCTACAAGGAAGGTGTCCTCCAAGATCTTTCACATGAAGGAAACCCAGAAAAAGTTTCCTACATGCCCACAACCCTATAGGGAAGGCATCCTCCAAGATCTCTCACATGAAGGAAACCCCATAAAAAGTGCCCTACAGGCCCGTAGTGTTGAACAGTTTGGATAATTGAGAGGGAGGGGTGAATCAATTATCATAAAATAATTTTTGTTACTTTAATTAATCTAGAGCAAGATTATATGAATCAAATAATAATCAAATAGATATGAATATGAAGGAACATAACAACACTATGCACATTGAACACCATAATTTACATGGAAACCAAAGAAGGGAAAAACCACAAAGAATGTTAATTCACAAGTATAGAATACCAGTTCAGGTGACAACCAATTAAGGTGATTTTTACAAAGGGCTCACTACCAAAATGCTCACTACAGGTAAGGATCACTCAGACTTGATCAATTCTAATTAAAAACATCTGATTACAAAAGATTCTCACCATAAAAATGAACCCATTGAAGCTGCATCTACATGTGCATGAAGTCAGTTCTAGTTAAGAGCACAATATTTGTTTGTAGCAGATCCGGTCAATAATCTTCTACACACCTTCCTTGCATAACCTCTATGATATAGATTACTTCTTGATACTTTCCTTCAACTCCCTTCTCTACATAATCCTTCACACCCTTTTATCTATTCACATGCATCATACTATTTTCTTCATAAAAAAAATCAACTTTTACTTATACCATTTCATTGCCTTCATAATCTCCTAAGTCAGCTTGAAAAAAAACCTTGAAATACCTTATGGAAAATATGTGAGCCTAAATAAAAACCTTGAAATATTGAATAAGTCTTGGCACATGATGGAACCCCTAAAAATTTCATGTATCCACTCCTAAATTTTCCATGTCTAGGCTTAGGGTTTTTTTCATCAATATTGCTTGGGGATTTTGTCATCAAAATCTCACTCAGTAAACCCTTAGGGAAATGGCCTTTTCAAAGCCCTAGTTTTATTTTGACCTTCTATTGCCTATTTTCAATCGCCTTAAAACAACTTATGTCATTGGGACTCATGGAGTAACCAATCCCTCGTGCCTAGGTCTACTATCCTTATATTTTATAAGGATAGATTGATTAACTTTATTTGGCCTTTACATCTTTTGGAAGTATTATGTTCTAAGTTCTTGAGGCCTTTTATTCGTCATCCTAGATGGTCCCCATCTTAAAACAACTTGCAGGAATGTGCTCAATTTTTTTTTACTTAAGTCTCATCCACCACTTCATTTTATCACTCATCACAGATAAGCTTTAAATCTTCAATTCAAATGTATGATGAGTGATGAGAGATTTCTCTTTGGTTTCACTCATCGCGAATGGCTCCCAAGAAGAAAAATTGAATCAATGATTGGTGATAAGTAACTTTTCTTCTATTTCATGCTTCGTGGATAGATGGTGAGTTTTATATTTTACATTAGTGATGTACGATATGGGGCTTGCTATCATTATCGTTAGCTTCTCCCACATCGCTAATTGCTCATCATTTTCATGATGAGAATTAGTGATGCACGATGAACCTTGGATCTTTTAATTTCTTCACTTATCACTCATCATGGATCTTCTCCAAGTTTTGAGTTTGAAATTGGTGATAAGC
>VDFB02288261.1:0-14410 GCA_007258455.2 Sequoia sempervirens | reverse complement strand
AGGTTACAAGTTGAGTGTCCTGACAAGGGGATGTCCTATTAGATACCTGACACACTTGGAAGGCAATCAAGAGGAGTTACCATTTGAGTTACCTACTTGGGAGCATGAGATTCAATATCAAAAGCCATCAATATAGGTGGCTTACCATATTCAAAATGGTTGCGTGCACCTCTTGTCTAACACAAAAAAAGAGGTGGTTTTCATGATTGAAGAGGTGTTTAATCTATGCACTCAACATTTACTTTTCCTTCATCACTGTTGAAAAATTTGCAAGCAGGAAGCACGTCCTATGTTGGTGAGAAAGGGTAGTTTTTTCTCACAACTAGTGAACGGTTATGTCTGAGCACTAACACTGTTGGTTAGTGTAGGGTAGGGTAGTGTGGAGTTTCTGCTTTCAATAAGTGCCCCGTGGCATGTTTTCAATTCAGTATTGTTTTTCTTTCAAAAAGGTGCAGTTGTTGCACATTGGTTTCCATACTCTATCTTAAAAAGAGTTGCAGTAGTTTCTTTCAATTGGTGTGGTTTGAAGCTGAGTTACAAAGGTTTTCAGAAGTTTGAAAAGCAAAGATTGACTCCATGCCCAATGGATATACGAGGCAACTGGTCTATAGTGTTTAGCAGGCAAACACTTCGTAGAGGTCACCAATTTGTTACCTATTTTTCACTACAAGCTCAAAACAGGTAGAGACGATTTGCATTCTACATTAAAAGGTACAAAATTTTCTGCTTAAGTCTTCATTACGTTCCAGAACTTTGATTACTTATGAATTTTAGGTGTTATTATGCAAATCTCTATAACAAAGGAACTCATAAATTTGCATAAAAGAATGCTGTTTATTCATATTTGAAAAACTGAAGTCCCGCACAAGCCGTAGGAGTAGCCAATTTGATATTTATAATCGAATGATGAATAAAAAAAGGAAGTGCATATCATACAACTAAAAATAATGTAAACATAAGATAGAAGGTGATTCGTCATTGCCTGGAATGACAAATCATTGTTACACTTGAGGTCTTCAGTTGTGCTTTCAAATTGATCCAGCTCCAGACTCCAAATGCATCTGCAAATATGATGAAATGTGGTATTAGAGATGGTCTCTAAGCAATGAAAAATCATATCCTATCCTATGCCTACACTACCAACAAAAATATAACATACATTCAATCAAGCATCCATTAGATGATTTCATTGTTCAGAGAAACAAAGTTCAATGGAAGCTTTTAACTTCGATTATTTTTGCTACCTTGTTTGTTTCAATGTGCAGGAACAAGTTCATTATGTTCGTGATTATTTTCATTAGATATGTGGAGAAAAATGGGCTCCCACAAGGGTTGAGACCGGCATATCGAAATGACACCTCTCATTCATATCATTATTTGAGAGTTATCAGATATTCAATTACAGTCATCAAGAAAGGACTGTTGTAATAAGAGGAATTCACAAGAGCAACCTTTGATTCATTATGACAAAAAAAGATCGAGCAAAGCATCTTATTGCTCATCATTTGAAGGAACAATTCAAAGTATCTATATGAGCCTTAAGCATTGATCATTTATGCTAATCAAATCCAAGTGCAATGAAAATAGAAACACAAATGGACAATAGCTTTAATTTGCTCAGAAGATCTTCAAAGTAGAATAAAGTTATCATGTTCTTAGGTGAATAATAGAACATCCCTTAGCTTTTATTAACAGAAAAGGAAAATAAAAATGGAAAAGTCAATCTATGATAGTGTGTGGGATTTCAGCAAATGATATCAAAGAATACAGTGACCTTGTCCCTATTGACAACAACACACATCAAGTTTAAGTGTGAAATCTGCACATACATAGGCTTTAGTGAGCAAATACTTGTCCATTTCCAGCAGGAGGCTGCCAAGAGCTTTACATATCAAAACAAAGGGGTACCAAGAAGAAATAATAGCAGTAGTCCATCCATGCCATAGACTCGCTTGAAGATGGTTGCAAAATGAGGGTTATTTCCATACTATATGTTTTGTTAAATCAACATGTCTCAACATGTCAAGTTGTGGTCAGATTGCATCAACAAGTTATTAAATGAGAAGTGGTTTAGATTACATCAACTGTAATCCTAGATTAAAGACAAATTCAAAAAATTCTATCATGGCGGCCTGCATACATAGTATTCTGAAACGATGAAAGGAAGATGAAAATCCTTGTGTTAAATTGCTTTTCTAATGAGATCTCATGTGTTTAGAGACTTGCAGAAAATGAAAAGAATAGAGATTTGGGTTTTTTCATCTATACAAATAGGAAAATACCCAACTTGTTGCTTGCAGCCGTGCAAAAGAGCTTACTTTTTCTTTGTTGCCAAGAGAAAAGAATTCACTATATGCAGCAAAAGCTTCAAAAATTCACTATGGCGACCTCACAGTAGGAGAAAATATCAACATAATCAAAAGAATGTATCAGAAATACACAAGGCTGTAGTCTTAGCTTACCAGATGGACTAAAACCCATAAATTTTTGCGCACAAAAAGAATTAAGAGTGGAAACTCAAGCTTTTACAAACAATAGAGATAACTTACTAACCAACAGTTCGAGTTTTTTGGCATTGCTTCCATATTTCTCCACAAAGTCTCAGCTTCAACTCTTAGTTAGCTTCAACAAATCCCTATTTCTGCATAGTGCATGGCGGTGCAACATAGTTTCTCCTCCAAAAGTGCAAAACATGAATGGAGAAATGATTAGGGTTCAAGTGTTTTGACTTGAAGCCCTAATTCAAATTATGAGGCATTTTTTTTAAATTGGTTTTTTATAAAATCATTTCATTTTATTGATGCCGTGGTTTTTACTTTTATGTCAAAGAGCCTAATGATTAAAAGAGCCTGTGGGCTTTCCTTTTTACATTATCATTTATTTTAGACTGATGGTGAATCCACTTGTTTTGCATGAAATTGAAAAATCAGAAATGTATTTAAATATTAATGGTAATGACCACAAATGATTACCTTAATATTTACTTATATATTGCTCAAAAGGAAGAACTATCATACATTAAATATTAAAATAATCATTTATGGCTATTTTAATATTTATATCAAACAATCCTTTTTTCCAAAATCATGCAAAATAGACAAGTGAAATTTAACTAAAGATAGTAGGTGTGACTTAGAGTTCTATTTGTGACTTTGAGTCAAACCGAGATCAATTTTGAGTGTTTTTGATCATGCACATTAAGAGGAGTTTACAATATCCATAGTGCAGTTTACATTGGTAATGACTCATTTTTTCATGCATTTTCTCTTTTGCTCGTGAGAAGCATTTGAGAAGATATTTTTGAGATTCAAATCACTTTCAGTGCCACTTCCATGCATTCAAAGGCATTCTTGAGTTGTTTTTCAGTTATACACATTGTGACACAGAGTTTTGAGTTGTTGAAGCTCAGTTACAATATTGGTGGGCCCTCTTTTAACACTGTTCTCTCTTCTGCTCAGATTTCACATTGGAGATGTTGTTTTCACTTCAGTTCTATTACTGGCTGCTTTGTGCATGCCTTTTGTATATATTGGAAAAAGTTAATCTTTTTCAACTAGTTCTTGTTTTCTGCCTTTGCCTTCAACAAAGAAGACTATCTTGTAACTCAACATTTTAGATTTAATACAGTTTTATAGCTTTACAGGTTATCATTTTTGTAGAGTTTCCTTCTTTTCATTATCGCTATTCAATATTAGCCTTCTGAGATTCAGGAGTTTTGTATTTATTGAATGTTTAAGATGTGAATTTGATGTGTTTGATTTCAAAACCTTTAAATTCCTATCACATTCATGAATACATGTACACGAAAAAAATAATTTTAGTTACAAATCATAAGTTGTGCTGTTAATTTATCCTCTCCTTTAGGTTGTGAAAATTTCATTTTCCTTCATTAAGAATGGATTATCAGGCCTTCTGATGAAACACTTATGTAATTAGATTTCCCAATCTGAGTTGTGAAAGTAAGCTTCATGATGAATCAGTTGTGAATCAATCTGCTCATAAATATCAATCAGGTGCATCACTGAGGTTTTAGTTTTAGTTCATGCATTCAGTTCAGTCCTTCTCACCCTTTTCTCAAAGAAAATAATTCAAGTACCTAATTAATCATCATATAGGAAGCCGACCTAGAATCCAGAGGTTCTATCTTCACCATAGGAATACCCACAACCTGAAGATAGTTCCCATGTTTCAACATATTGCTGAATTTAGTTATTCAAGCATTTGGGTGCAATCTGTTTGACAACAAGTATAAGGGTTACTCTTTAGAGGATTTCAAGGTTCTGCTAGAAAAAATAACACAGGAAATATAATCATAATATCTATACAACCATGTCATTTCCCATTTAGTCTTGTCCCCATCTTACGATAATATCTCAATACATGTACAAATCAGTAAATTATGTAGTCTTGCACGTGGAGATGGGCTCATTCTCATACCCTTTTACCTATCTCCATACATACACACACCCTCATGTCTTTATATGTGCCTTCTCCATCTCTACACATCTTCCCATGCATCCTTCATTTCCTACACCCTACATGCCCAAACATTATTCAACACTTACATTCTAGCACTCTATTATCCTAAATCATTTTTTATGGATGTAGGTTCAATGTGTCACTGTGAGTACTTTGAACCTAAATTAAATTTATATTCAATTTTAACCAAATTTAGACTATTCTACTTTTCATTGTTCCCTAAATATTCCTATTTAATGTGTGGCTCTCATGGGTCTCAAGGATCCCATTAGTGTCAACATCGAGGTTGATTCCTCTACCATGTGGATATTTTATTGCCTTTCACCATGATTGTAGCCTCAATATTTGGAATAAAAATGGGAAGTTCCTCAACTAAACCTAGATATTTCCTTGTACCCATAACTCTTGTTGATAGAAAAATAGGACACCATCAAAAGTTTGTATTCCATTCCTAATGGATAATATCTCCTAAATAGATAGATAAATCCCCCTAATAATGATCATCCACCTCCTTAATATTTTACCTCTTATTGCTATAGTGTGTCCATTTTTATTTATGTTTGGATTTTGGCATAGATTTTAGGGGTGTTATTCCATTCCACCTATTGTTTATGTGAATTATGTGTCATATTATTAATTTTAATATAGAACTCCATTATCTCATCATAAGAAAATTTGTATAGCATCCTTAGAATTCGTCACTAGTTTACCAAGAACATGACATGGACATGACATGATTCTAGTAGTAGTAGACAAACTTATAAAGGTTGTGCATTTCTTGTGAACTCAAGTTACAACTAATGTTAAGTAAATTAACCAATTGTATGAAGATACCATTATAAGACTCCATAGGGTACCAAAAATATCATCTTAGACCAGGATTCACTATTCACTTATAGAATTTTGAGTATATTTTAGGGTACTATTGGCACAAAGTTATATCTTAGCAACACATTTCACCTAGAAACAAATGGGAAAAAGAGAAATTAAATCAATTTTCAAAGGATATGTCAAGAGGATATATGTAATGGATAATCAAGAATAGTGGCAAGGTTATTTTCCCTTGTTAAAGTTTAATTATAATGCAAATTTATCAAATCTATCTAGGGATGGCACCATATGTTGCACTATATGGTCCAAGGACCTATAGGATGCCTTTGAGATTTCCTGGGAAATTCTAGAGGACGACCATAATTGGTCTAAATATGGTGCAAACAAGTTCACAAGCACCACCAAAAACAATGTTAAAAGGAGGCTCACGAATAGAAAATTGTGTTGATCTAAACATGAATCCTTTGTGAACCTGAATACTATATGTTCATGGAAAGTGTAACCCAAAAGGAAGTGTTTAGATCTTTTAAAACAAAACGCCCACCCTAGATATATATAGGTCCCTTTTTAAATTTTGAATAAATAGGACCCATGGCCTATGTGAATTGCTCTATCCCAACATTTAACTAGATTGCATGATATTTTTTCATATATGTCTAGGTTGCAAAATTATATGCATGACCTAAATCATTAGATTGACTAATATTATTCCTACATCACCCTCAAGGAAATGAAAGCACTACGTATTAGTGTGGTTGGATAGAACAAAACTGATGTTTGGGGTTGACATAGATGTTTAAACCTTGATCTTGTAGGTAATGGAAAATGGTGAAATCTAATTCTTACTTGAATTTATTTATAATACATTCTTACATCATACCATTATAGTGAATTTTTAGATTGACCCTATTTTAAATGGGCTGCAAAATGATAAATGAACGGCATTAAAATTCTACGATGAGTCATACATTTCATGCAGAAATGTGAAGGAGAAGAAAACCATGATCTTTAGATTCTTGTATAAAATTAATATTAATGACTTGTGAGATGAGATTATTGAGATCACTAACTAGATATTGTCCACCTAAAATCAAGGTTGAAGACTCAACACTCACATGTAACTAAGTTATCTCTTATTTTAAAGGAATTCCTAGTATTGTAACATTTATTTAAGAATTATTGGTGAATATCCCACTTTATGTGCAATAAAAAAATTCTTGGAGCCATATGAGCCCCCCTTGAAGGCTTAACAAATTTGTGTTGATTATATTCCTTATGATTTTAATTTTATGCCAGCCTTCAATTTCAGTTATAAATTCATTTAGAGGTTATAGATTGTGTCCCAATAGGAAATTGAGATAATATTTCAATCATCCATTTTTTTGTAATTTTTAAGTTATGAGAACCCTTCAAAAACTCAATGTCAAGGTTTGAAGCTTGAGTCATTTTTAGGCTTTTGTATCTTATTACAATTTTATGTCTAATAATTTAGAAAACCCTTTAAATAATGCTAATATATACAAAAAATATTGGTTGAGCCCCTAATCCTACCTTGTGTCCCCTTATTGGATCTTATATCAATATTTCATTAATTTGTTGGGATGTTTTTGTTGTCACATGGAAAATTTGCACCCTTATTGAAATATATATAGAAATTCTAATGAAACATGGATTGATCTCAAGCGTGTGGAACCTACAAATGAGATAAAACCTCTAGAAGTACAGAATTCTTTCTAACATATATATGCAAACAATGTTGGTCCAACCTCGCACTAAATAACTCCTAAGCTAACTCCTTAGCCCTACCAACCTGCAAAGAAAAAAAGGGAAGAGAGAAATGCATAAATAAAATGGAAGGGTCATAAACCAATATTATAAATGACACCTTCCTAGAATTGCACTTTGATAATCAATACTAATAATTACCAAGGAACTTCATATAACTCTTTATTATATTAGCTCTTGGAGGTATGTATGGAGGTTAGGGTTTGATAGACACTCGAAGGGAAGAAGATGATCCATAATAAACATTTTCAAATAGATTATCTTAGCGTACAAACATATAAAAGATGATAAATTATCATACATGTATAGAGGTAATAAGGTTTTACATAAAATACAAGAAGGCAGAGGAGGTGAAACTAGAAATTCTATTAATACAAAGGCATAGGCTTGTTTAAAAATTGAAGAGGATGCAAAATACATAGCGCTGCTAGAGAAAATAACGAAGAACAATTTACAAATGATTCATGGAGGCTTTAATCTACAGAGAGGAAGTTGAGAATCCACACCAAAACATGGTAGACAAGATAAAACCCTACTGCAGCAAAACCAACAAAATACAAAGATGTGTATATTTCAATCCAATCAAGGTGATCAAAGAGGCATGATAAGGAATTTATGAATATCTTCCATATCCTATAATTGATTATTTTTAGTTTGAGTGTAGAAAGAATGAATATCACACACAAAATATATGATATGGGATTGAACTCTATCAAAAGTTGTTTTAGCATTAAATAAGGTATGGGTGTCTTTTCCTCTTTGGATCTATGTAAAAGGCATTAAAATTAATCTCTATAGCTCTATGGATCAAGATTTGGTGGTGATTTTGAATTATTAATGGTATTTGTAGGTTGAAAACACACTTTCTTGAGTCTATTAGTGGAGTATCAAGTCGATCTTACCATTGTTCCAAATAAATTAAAATATTTGCAACCCCAAAAGCTTTGTCAAGCATTGGACCTAAAACATGTCATCAAGCCTAGAAGAAGAGCATGTCACTCTTTTATGCCCTAATGAGATAATCCTTTGTCAAGTATCAAACATTAGACATTTGTTGTGATGCTTGCCAATGAGGAAGTGGATGATGAGCGATGTCAAAAGTTTGACCTCCGGTGATGATGTCATCTTCAAGAAAATGAAGAATGGATGGAAGGTAGGAAAGTATGCAAAACTCAAGGTCTAATGAAATAGCTTTGAAGAATTTGTAAGAGTGAAAGGAATGAATTAGAGTTGAGGATCAGCAAGAATGCTTTCCTCATACAAAATGGGATGAAGGTAATGGAGAATCCAAAATCTCAAAGTCTAATGAAAAGACTTAGAGGGATTTTGAAAGGAAAAAGGAATGATTAGGGATCAGTGGATTAAGAATAAATCATAACACATGCCAAAATGGTAACAGAGAGAAGAATATCTTTGAAACCATGAAAACTTCATACTTAGGAATTTTATAATGTTCTCTTCTTTTCAAACCTCGCTTATCACATACAACATGCTAAAAGAGTATGCAGGTAAGGAATACGCTGATGGCTCAAAGGCCCCATAAGTTCAACACTTAGATTACTTTCAAGTACTTGGACTTCGGATTCAAGGATCAAGAGAGGAAAGGCAAAGCATGCCCAAAAGGGATAAGGTTATCGAAGATGTCGATGACCCTAAAGTTTGATAAACTTAGCAATCGATTCTTTTAAGGACTTGGACTTCAGTCGGAATTGGGTAAACTTAGGATAGGAAATTATTAAGAGGATCATGGATGGCTCAATGAACCAATATAAATTCCACACATAGTATATTTTCAAAGGGAACAAGGAAGAACCAAAGCAAATAAAGATGGCAAGCAAGTATGACAACCCAAAATATTGATAAACCAACACTTAGCCACTTTTACAAGGTTTGGTGTAGGGAATCGGATATGATAGGAAAGGTATGACAAAACAAGGGAATTTTAAACCCTAAAACCCCTCGATAGGTCCAACAATCAATTTTGGATTTTGTTACTTTGGTTTTACTATGGCAAGAATGAAGAGGGCTAATGCAAGGTCCAAAGGAATTGTTGGTTGGAAATTTTGTATTCTTGTGAAAGTATACAAAATGATGATTTCAACCACAGCACGTGAGATTAAACTCTCCTAATTTAGGGAAGGCTCCCCCTTTAACTAAATAAAACTGATATGGGTAGGACAGCAATCGTTCCTCTTATTTCAGGAAAGATTACGTTCTTCTCTTTTCACAGAAAAGAAACAATACATGTGGATAAAATTTATTACAGCAGCTACACAGTGAAATTAAGAAAGAGGAAATAAAGTTTCCTGAAAGCACAAAGACTTCCGTTACTTCCTCCGGGACGAGAAAACAACCAATAAGCACAAAGTCTTGAGGAATGAGATCCTATCTACCCTTTTCAGAATAATTACTTGATGAAAATATACAGCATAAAACAGCTCAAAGACTGTAATTACGATGTATCTTTTGACTACTTTAAATGAGAAATACTATGAGCACAAAGACTTATAATTTTTCTCAATTTCTAATACTAACTATGAATTCAATCTTCACATTTACAGCACAAAGACTGTAGATATTTAAATCGAATCTCTCTCTAGCAATCTTCTACAACTCTCAAGTAATCACAAAATGATGCCCCAAAATGACATAAGAACATTAAGGATGCAAAAATGAGAATTCAGCTCAAAGTCTGAAATTCCAGCTTCTTGATATTACTTGAAAATTCACAATATTCCACTATAAAGCTCAAAGACTTTATGAGTACAAAATTCTGCAGAGTTTTCTTGCTTGCTAAAAAGATCTCTATTACAATAGACCCCTCAAGTATTTATAGGAGGAAGGTCTCGAGAAAAAGGTGGGAGGATCTCAACAAACTTGAGAAAATCTCTCAACCGATAACTAATTGCAATTGACTTATTCAAAATTACAATCCAAATTGTGATTTGTCTTGTAAGATTTTTACATGTAATTACATTTTCCAAAATTGCAAGGAAAGAACACTTGCAATTGCAAAATTTGTTTTTACATATATTTTGTCGAAAGTAAAAATACATAAAACAACCTAAAATTTTAACTTGTATCATTCCTATCTTTGAAAGATAAGAATTTGTTGATGATGGTTTGCAATTCATTCGGATCTGGACCCAATGTGTTCTTGGCTACTGCAACTGTCTTCAAGATTACATCAAAGTATCTGATTGTTGCCAGTCTATGTTCTTCATAGGAAGTTTGCATCTTATCAAGGATTGTCTGATGATTAACAAGCTTATGAATTGAATCCATAGAAAACTGCTCTGATTCCATTTGTTGACGAAGATTGGCTGCCATTTCTGTAGTGACTGAATCAGCTGCAAGTAATTCACCTTCTTGATTCAAAACTGTACAAGAGATCTTCTCAAAACTTGAAAGAATATCCTGCTGAACTTCATCATTCATTTCTAAAGTGGCATGGATATCTTTGATAAGATCTTGAATGACCAATGACTTGTTCGTCATAAGTTCTTCAAATTCTATGTACTTCTCTCTGTTTGGCAAGATCGAGTTGCTGCATAGAATTTGTATCTTGACTTGATCTATCTCATGCCAGATTTTTAAATCTTTTTCAAGTGATTCCAAACTTTGTTTGAAGGCTTCCAAAGTTTGATTTAGCTTTATCTTTGCTATTCTGACATTCTTGAGAACTTGTAAAGTCTTCTCAATCATTGGAATACTTTGATCAATTAGTTGAGTTATCCATGAATCAACTGCCTTGGCCTTTTGTGCAATCCTTTCTAATTGCCTAACTGATTCATTAGGAGGAGCTGAAGATAGTGAATCAACTGCTTCTGATGATCCTGTAATCCTTTGAATAACTGAAATCAGCTGAGCATTGTCTTCTTTGAGCTTTTCCTTTTTAGCTAGAAGTTCATTATAGCTTTGTGTCAAAATCGTCACTGAACTTTGAGCATCCTGCATCATATTGGCATGAGTCTGCTTGCCTAATTCCACTCTCGTGAATCTGTAATCAGATACCTGCATTTCTTCATGTAGTTTATCAACTAGAGGCTCTGCAATCTCAGCATATTTCATTCTATTGCTATCAACAAAAACTTGTGAGACTGTTTTAGCTTTCTTTGCAACCATTGGTTTCGATTTCTTCAATTTTTGGAAATCAAAAATTTCAGGAGACACTGCTTGTTTCTTCCTTTTGGGAGCAATTGAATTCAACCATGGAGGAAGATCCAAAGTTGTTACATCTGAAATAGCAACTGCGGTCTCCATAGAAATGGCCTCAGTTGGTGATACAACAGAAATTCTAGGAGGTGCCTCAGTTTGTACAGCAACTATATTTTGCTCAGAAGACAAATTACAACTAGGATTGGCCATGAAAGAATCAAAGCTTGTTACAGATGTATCTATTTCTGGAAGAGTCATTTCCGACATGGCTGGAAAGATTGGATTTATGTCAAAAATACTCTTGAAGTTATTGGGCAAGCTTGTCATGGGAGTATCCATCACTGATGAAGATTGATGACTAGTCTCTTGAGGTGGAATAGAAGGAACAAATACGGTAGAAAAGGAATCAACATCACTGTCGATAGGGGACATAGGAGATATAGCTGATTCTGGTATTGGAGCTTCAATGTGAGGAGTTATCTCACTTAGAATCCAGAGAGTGTCTCTCAAGAACCTCGCCTTCCTCGCTGCAAAACTTAAATCTACTACCATCTTTCCTGATGTTTCCTTTTCTCCAACTAAGCAGGCTCTGTGAGTCTTGCTGCCTTCCTAATTAATTCTAAACCCATGGAAGCTCCTTTTGACGCCTCTGACTCTCTGATTCTCAACCCCCTAGAACAATGAATCTGGCCTTCAGCCTTTAACTTTGATTTTGATAGCCCACCTGCAGTTTTTGGCTCAAGAGTTGGTAAGGTTCACATCATTTGTCCCTATCAAAGAGAGACATTCCTTTTGAGACTGCACCCACTGCAGTGAATAGGGGCATTAGCAACTCCTTGTTCTTCGTATTCAGGATCCAAAATTTGCCTATCATCAATTACTCCCTCTGGAATTAAAGTCAGATTTAGATCAATAATTTGCTCCAAAGTTAGCCTGCAATAATCCATTCTGTATATATCATTTTCTGTTCGGAGGTCTGCCCAAATGTCTTCAATGCGGTGGACATGAGTGAAAGCTCTTTTAATTTTATCTTTCATTCTTCTATAATCAAAATCTACTCTAGCTTGGAATCTCTTCAATGTTATTTCCTGAAGTTCAGTCTCCATTGCTTTGGCTCTTGAAGAAGTTGTCAAAGAATACCTGCCGATTATCAATGGATTATGTGAAGAAATGCCGATTCCAGACTTGTGTTGCGTAGCTTGACGTGAATGAACTGTCATCAATTGCCTTCCCAGCTCCATCAGAATAATCTTATCAGTCGGATACCTTGGAAGCATATAAGGTTGATCTTCAAAGCAGCCAACTCTCATATAAGTGAAGGTAGGGAATTGAAGGAATAAGCAACCATATTCATTTACTTTATTCCATGCTGCCTCAGAAACCCTGTTGTTTGCTAGTGCTTTATCAAACAAACACATAAAATAACCAAAGAAGGCATCTTGAACCCTTCTATAATGCGCTCGGCTTGGAATAAAAGTCAGCTGATCATAATATTTCCATACAGGCACCAATGATCTGTCACCTTCAGGAGATAGGCCTGGAAAATGTCTCAATGAAGCTGCTATATAAACCAAATATGAGTTCATATAGAAGGTAAGAGTGGTGGGAACCTATGCAAGCTGTTCACACAAACTGTCACTGATTATTTCTCCCCAGAATATTGGATGCTGTGCTTTTCTAATAACTACCATGAACTTATACATCCAGTTTTCAAACACATTAGAAACCTTCAACCCTGCTATTCTGCTCAGAAGAGTGATCATATCATTAATTTCTTCCTTAAAATCAAACCGATACAATTTGGGTATCCGGGTCACACAAGGTCGTGATTTGAGAAGCCACTTAGAATTGATATGTCTAATACAATCACTCTTTTTCTGCTCAAAATGTCTGTGAGCACTCTTCAATGAGATCTCTGAATATGTAGTTGCATCAGGAACTCTGAAAACTCTGTTGATTGTTTCAGCATCAAGTCTGATAACCACGTTGCCATCATCGTCCTTGATTGTTCTGGATTCTTTATCAAAGTGTGCTGCACATGCAAGGACGAATTCTGGTTCTAGGGCAGCAACAGGAAAAGAGGACACCAGATGAATATGACTCCTCAGCAATTTTTGCATATCAGAAGTAGATTTCTCAGCTCTCTCAAGAAACTCGGACATATCAATATGCCCTATTTCTGTGTCTTTGATCTCATCGATATTTGAAACAACGTGAGACGGAGAAATCTCATTCTGATATTTATCAAACTTGTATTTCATCTTTTTGCTTTTTGGAGAAGTTGGCTCGTCTGTCATTGAACAGGAATCTGCAAGACTGCGGTGAAAACCCCATAAGGTCAGAACATCATCAGCATCAACGTGAGTGGACATGGTGAAACTCAAACCCTAAGACAATGAAATGGTCTTTGGAAGAATGATGGAAGGCGGACGTTGAAGACAAATTGGAATTTGATGGAAAAATGGCAAGATGGTGGAAGTCAAAAATAACGACTTGTCTACTTGAAACAGCAGCAAGACAAAGAGATTTTTGGCTTGAATTTGGAATTTCGCCCAAAAAGGTCAACTTTTGTGCTTTTTAAGGCAATTCGGGTTTTTGTATGCTTTCAACAATTTCTGCTTTTTGATGCTTTAGCAATTTCTGCTTTTTATGATTTCGAGATTTTAAAGAGCTTTGACAATTTTTGCTAAGGCAGTCGGGATTTTTTGGAAGTTTAACAATTTTTCAATTTTGCAATTCTGAAAATTGTTATTTCAACTGCAAATCCCGAAATTGCATTTTGGTTTTCAAAACCCGAAATAAGACACAAAGTGAATTATTTTGTGAAAAATGACAATGAAAGATTGAAGTGGATGAATGAAAATGTAGGAAATGGGCATGGAAGATGGATAAATGGAAACGGAATGAATTGTTTATCGCTGGAATGGTAAAGTGAAAAACACGTTCTCATTATAAGGTATTTAAAAGTGAAAAATGCATTATGTATGGAGTTTAAAGATAAAAGTATGGAGGATATGAGATGGAAAGCAAATTTCAGTGAGATGAAGGAAAACGAAGGGTGCGTGAGGTATGAAGGATAAATGGAAGATGGAAAATGCATTTTATATGAGAGCGAATGATGGAATGAAGGAAAATGAAGGATGTAATGAAGGGAATA
>VDFB02288260.1:0-16106 GCA_007258455.2 Sequoia sempervirens | reverse complement strand
GATAATCCATGTAAGGCCATGCGATGACACTCTCCTCTAGCATTCCTTTTGAGTTGTTTATTGAAATCCTTTGGAAGTGGTCTATTGTTATGTTTTTGGTGATCTATCGATGTTTAGTTTGTGAGTGGTCTTTGATATTATGTTATCTTTGTCTGGAGTTTAGTCTTATATTTAATGTTTGGATGTACTTGGTCAGTGATCCTTCCCTATTTACTCCCAACATGGGGGTGGTTGGGTGGAATGTGCTACACACCCCATTGGGTCCCATTGGATGTAGTTGTACCATTCAGTGCAGAGTTTTGTAGATGTAGTTGATCCAAGATTCATATGTTACCAAATGTATATTTGTACTCTAGATGTATTCTATGTATTGATGTATCATTCCCACATGCATTGGGAAGACCTATGATGTAATTTTGTATATGTGCTCATTGAGATGTACTATCAGACTGATGTAATATATTATCATACCATGTAATCATTCTTGAATTGTCATTTGTAAATACTTTTAATGTTAGGTTGTATATGTGGAAATATGTACTTTATATCTTCATGATTAATTCATTGTAATTTGCATGTATGGTTTTATATGGATTATTCTTATTAATTTGGTCATCGTTAAAGGATGTTTTTTTAAATGGTGATATGTGAATGAATGGGTTACGTAATTGGTAGCTTAATGTTCATCCATTAACTTTTTTATGGGATATTTTTGTAATGTCACCTCGTGTACCCCAAGGGAGTTGTTGTGCAACTTGAAACATTGGTTATGTTTGAATACTTAGAGTGCATTCCTTATGTTTAAAAAAACAAATTTTGTTGTGGTTTTTTAGTTGTTCCTTTGGGGTTTGTGCGATGGGGCATTACAATAGCTACAACAAAAGGGAAATTTGCAAAAGGAAAAAAATGCTATAGTGTTGTCACTAAAAGACAAAATAGGGATGCAAATAAAGTTGTATTTTAAAATATAGTATATATTGTGGGGTAGGTAGAACCCTAATTTGTAATGAATCTTGGCCACACAATGCAAATTAATATTATGCATTCATTTCAGTTTGGACGAGGGCCCTAGGCAGTTGGTAGAAATAGTGCATTGAGCTCTGGCAGTCGCGGTTAGTCTCCCGCGTCGAGTGATGCCGGGCGTGTCGGCATGGCCGCCAGATCCGTTAAAAAAGTTTACGAGCGCTGCGGTTTATGGGGGAATTAAAGTGCTACCGATTCCTGCGATCTAAAAATTTTGGTTACTATAAAATAGGGGTCTCCTCTCATTTTTCAAGAGAGTTAGGATTTAATTTGTAATGACATGGTACACATTTTTTAATTAAAATACAGTGACTTGGTGTATTTTCTGATTTCTCCACATGTTTCATGATTCAATCTCCCATAGTTAGATGTTTTAGTTATATTTACATTGTTTTTCTAGTTGGTTTTATATTTATTAGATAGATTTGGTAATGCTATTATGTGGTTATAAAAAAAATTGTTGTGTAGATGCCTTCCCAGTCCATACTTTTTTCTATTTGTTGCTGGTAAATGGCTGTGTAAAGTTAGTTTGGGATAAAACTTAAAGCTACTTTAAAAAAAAAATTATTCATGCATGTATGTGGTGGATGAATGGTAAAATATCTACAGACCTTAGAAGATAGCATAGATTTCATGATATTGTAGGTTTCTTGGTTAAGTGGAACCCCGTTTGAAGGAAATTTTCTACAAGAAAACCTCCATGATAAATGTTCATAGTTAGTTACAGATCCAGGAAACTCTCCTCTTCCCTGCTCTTTTTCCTCTTTTTTTGAGAAATAACCTAAGCTAAGGTTCATTGTACATTGTAAAGCCAAAAATCAAGGAAAACTTTGGAGTTTCAGATAGCTATTCGAACCTACAACAAAGTTTCTGTCAGCTTCCATCTTAGAAACTTCAATCTTTAAGATTCATTTTGTCCTACCCAGCTACGTAAGTTTCTATGTGATTACCAACAAAATCACATCCATAATTAATTGAGGAATTCCAAGCAAGTCATGACCTAACACCTGAGAGACCTTTGGGTGATTTTCAACAACTTGTTGTTGGAAGTCTCCTTTCAAGAGAGGCAGTGCACTTATGCATTTCCTATGTTGAGAAATTGTGCAAAATGTAGCATCAACAAATATGTTGTTACTAGATGTACAAATGAGCTTGTTGCTCTTATATATCCCAGATGGTTGGTAGCGCATCACAGATGGCCTCATAATGATGATTTGCCACTTTATTTTTGCAAACAACTATATGTTGAGCTTCATTTAGGGTTAGCAGTGGACTACATATCTATTCCTTCACATGTTGGATAGGGAAAAGGGAGGTTTGCTGACAAACCTCAATTTAGACGTGAAAATTTACCACCACCCATCAACAAGAGGGAATTAGTTTGTCCAAACCTTTTGGTTCTTCCAAAATGTTTGGAACTAGTAGTAGCAAGAAGTGTAGCAGCAACACCTACCTGAACTGACCATTTTGATAGTATTGTTGCAATTGCTACTGAGGTCAATCAGATGTCATCTAATCGTGTAGGAATATACTTATTACATCTATAGATTAGCCTTCCTCATACTAAGGCTAAATCTTCCAATTATGATCCCTACATTTGAGCATACCTACCATCACCATTAGATGTGGCCTAGATGAGTGAAGCCACTATACATAATGTTGCTTCGGTTTCCATTATTGATTTACTATCATCATAAAAATTTATCAATGATGAGTATGGGATTCCTTTAGATGGTGTAATAACTCATATTAGATGAAATTTTGGTAGATAGTTGAGTTAGGGTGAGGTGGGTTCACAAGATGTACATATTCTAGACTATCCTACAACCCTTGAGGTTACTACACACAATGTACATGGCACATATAGCTCACTTCTCTTTGGCACTAGTCCTCTACCTAATACAGCTGTCCCTGATATGACTATGCATTCTCATGACATTAGTGACATTGGTAGAGTGCTCCAGGGTGAGACATAGGTACTTTCAAATAATCAGATAAATTTTGCATTCTAAAAATTCACATACATATATAAAATAAAATTGACTTTAAAGTAGTTCTCACTCTTCATTGAAGTCTGGTATTTTTAAATTTGTAGCAAAACAAGGGTTTTTCAAGCTTTGGAGATTTGGAGCATATAGACAATCCTATCCATGGTACATCTGAGGTACACATTTATAATATTTAAATTACTTAATACATTCAAACATTGAAATCACATAACTTTAAGATGAATTTAATAAGTTTACACATGTGTACATTAAATTAATTAATGTACTTTCTTTTGTAGGGAGACAGATCGGGACATGGATTGAGACAAGGATTAAGAGAGGCATCGATCCATAGATCTAGAGAATTGGGACATGGATCCAGACAAGGATCAAGAGAGAGATCGATCCATAGTCATATTAGACATCCTCCACTTTGATTTATTTTACATGTAGATACATGATTTGTTATACATTTTATATTGTGATTTGTCACATTATGGTTCTTAGATGATCATTTTCATATTATATACATTTGACATTATGTTTTCACATTATGGTTCATCTTATTATGTTTTATAGTATATACATTTTACATTATGGTTCATCTTATTATATTTTACAATATATATACATTTTACACTATGGTTTCACATTATGGCTTATCTTATTATGGAAATAGAAATTCTTTGAAGCTAATCAAGGATTACAAGATCCATCTTTACAACTTTTCCAAGAAAATATAAATATAAATATACAACTAACAAGATAAAACAAGATAATTCCATACCCTCCAATGAACATATCAAAGAATCCATATGGATCTAATAATATTCAACATCACCCAATAATGTGTGACCATAAGGCCCACCCCTTTGTACTAGGAGCATATTGATTAGGTAGTCCAACAACACTCACACAAAAAAAGGTGGTTGAGTAATCAAACATACTAATTGCATATCATACATGAGCCATCCAATAAAATACACATTGAAAAAATAATATTGAATAATGGAATCCAATAGTAACATTTGGTGTTAGCCACTCATAACAGGGTATGTGCAGGATCATCATGGAAAAAACATGCCCTTAAGTGGCAAAAAATTCAGAAAAATCAGAGTTAGGAAACTTGACGTTAAAATTTGAATAATTTATCTATATCATTTCAAAAATATGTAAGAATAGAATCTGTATAAAATTGAATGTAGTTTCTAAACTACTAGGTTTGTTTAAAAAACAAAAAAATCTATTTGGTGAAAATTTGAAATTTCAATGCAGTGGTACTTAAATTTCAGGGAAAAAATAAGAAGTAGGTGTCTGTCTGACTACCCTAACCACAATAAAATGATAATATTTTTTTATAATATTTTAGATATAAGTAGAGGACTCATGCCCCGATGTGATGCATATTTTTGTAATTTTTTTTCCATGTAAATAATTAATAATGAATTTCTTATTACAACTTTTTTAAAATATAAAACTTCATTATGTCGACCACCTTAACTTGGTCAAAACTTCATGAAATTCAATTTTTCTTTTTAATCCTATAGTATGTAAAATCATAGAATGTGACACATGTTTTGGATTCAAAAAATGTGATACCGTTTGAAATATAGATGTTTTTCAATCAACCTATCAATCAAGACTTTAGTCGTAATTTGAATAGAAAATGAATAATAATTACTTATTAAATTCAAAGTAAAGTATAATTTATATCGTTGGAAAGTTGAGAATCTCCTTTAAAAACCTTTTTCGTTTCATCAATTTTAGGTAAAAAATAGTCATCAGCCACATACCCATCATATTGCCACATTTTGGCCCATCATGATCCTGCACATACCCAATACACCAAGTAAATGGTGATAATTGCTAATAACATACAAAGTAAATAATGATAACTACTAATTAAAAAATTTGAAATGGTGATAAACACCAATAATCAAATAGTGAAAATGAAAATAAAAATCAATAACATACAATTAGAATGGAAAGGACAACCAATAATCATGTGAATATATTTATGTACACACATTGGATATAAACATGTGAATATATCATGATAATGTCTTGAGTCTTAATTATGTTTATGTTTATTTGATCTCATTTTAAATTATATTTTTATATTTTATTCATTCTCAAGCTCCTCTAGTTTACCATTCAAATTTGAATGGAAATAAAAGTTCACTCTACTCCTAACTCTAGAGTTAAATCCTAACACCAAAAGGTCCAAAGTAATTAAAATATTGTGACACATAAATTGAGGTAAAAAACAAAAAAACTCGTATCCAAAAGATAGATAAATGCATTTCCATAAGGATAATTTTCATCCTACAAAACAAAAAGGTTTAATATGGTCTACAACTCAATTTTGATATTAAGAAAAAAAAAAAAACCATACATACTTCCCAAAAACATCATTAATGAATTTTGGAAAATTTTCAATGTTAAAAATAAATAAATAAAACTAAAATGGAATATACCCTTTTGAGAACTCAAATTAGGAGATTACTCAGGTTTCAAATGGTAATGATTAAGCAAAAAAATCCATAGATCTAGCATAAAATGTAATTCTCCAAATCTAAAAACTTACAAATATTAATTTCACAAGTAAAAATATAGATCTTGATTCAAACTTAGCATACTACAAATGGAAAGACATACAATCTCCTTAGGTGAAGGATGGAATTTAATATGAAAACTATCTAAGCATTTTTGTACAAATAAAAATAGAATAATACATTCACAAATCAAAACCCTCAAAAACAAAGATTATCCATCTTGAATGTAAGGAACACAATCCTTTGGCAACCCTCTTTTAGATCCAACCTAAATATCCTAATCCGTGCAAGAATTTGTAAACAATAATTTTGCAAAATAATAGCTCACACCATGGAGGAGAGGGAAGAGAGAAATAGGGAAAATGAACAAGTGTTTCAAAAATGACTATGTGTTTCCTTTTGTCTCAAAAATCCCTTACCTCTAATTAAATTTTTTTACTCCTTTCACATCCAAAATAGTTATTTTCCACAATTAATACACTAATTTTTAGTGAAGGCACAATGAAGACACTATTTGATATGTTGCACATTCATGGTACTACTTAATCTAACTATGCCATGACTTTTGATCATATAAATGAATTAGTTGATATGCCTTGATGTTTTGACATCAAAGATCAGATCACATCTAGGTGAGAAAGGATAAAAAACATTGAAGAATAAATATATAGGTGAGATTGTGTGTTTCATAAGAAAAATAAAGTTAAACTCTCATAGCAAAATGGATTTTAGAGTTAATTTGGATAATTTGAGTAATTTTGTGAAAACATAATTGGATTGTAATTTAATAGAAATTTTAATGAAGTTTTGGAATATGCATAATGTGTTGAAATTTAATATAATTATGAAATTTAAACTATGAATGTACTTAACATTTGTTAAATCTTACCATCCTAAGCTAACCGCAAAAATCCTAAAATTTAAAAAACAAATGTAGGATTAAAATACAATAGATTATGATAGAAAAGATGTAAGCTCCCAAATAATCACCACCATTTTATCTCCTACATACATAGATTTAGTCAAATCTTTATAGCACCAAAATATTGGATTCTAGAAGTACAACCATAATTAAAATCTATAGACTATCATGAAATGTCTCCTAAAACTTGAAGGCTATATGATGTAAGAATGTGGGAGAAATAAAATGGATTCTTTAATATACATTTTATGGAAGAGTTATGAGAAAACAAGATCACAAAAAAGAAAGCTTCATGGGCTACTATTGATTGAAATTATTTGAATTCAACATAAAATAAAATAAAATTCAAATTTAGGTCCAAATGTTTTATTTTTATTCAAGGGGTAAATTCTTTTGACCTGGACCTATGAACTAGTGAGGTCACAAATGGGGGACCTCATCCCCAAATGTTACATGTATGTATTGCCATAGAAAATATATATGTACAAAAATATCTTAAATTTCTTGGTATATATAATCTAAATCCTCTCTATCTTTTATTATCTCTAAAATATTTTCATGGTGTTCAATAGGAAACCTCCACCTTTGTTTGGCATGCCCTCTTTTTGGTAAAGTTTCAAGATTCAATCTTATTGCTATAACTAAATGACTATAATGTAAAACGTTTTGGCCTAGCATATAATCAATAAATGTAATCCCATTTGCATCTATCTTTGTTTGTTTATAGTATGTTCCTTCAACAACCACTGATCCAATAGGATACTCTTGTCCATCACCATCTGTCATTGATTCTGACAAATTGCATTTTGGTTGCATACATCTTAGTAGATATTAATCTACACCTTCTACATTGTTAGGATTTGCAAGAACAACAAAAATATCTCATGTAAACACCATGTAGTAAACTATGCTCAACTTAGGTAGAATATAAATTATCAATTGTTAGAAATAAAATTCAATTTAAAAATTTAAAATGTACCTGTAACAACTAAATCTGATACACGTTCGTAATCAGCTGAATACAGAGAATCGTAGATATCTACAATGTCATTATCTTCAAAATGGTTATATGTGCCCACTAATTGTTTTGTTTCCCATTGTGAAACATACCCATCTCTAATATTCTCACATTATAGAGTATTTGCATTGTTCTCAATGCAATCAACACAAAAACATGATTTTTCTCTCACTTGAATTACTAGAGGCCTATTATGTCCTACTATCGTGGCTTGATGCAAACTTCTAATACCACTAATTGTTTGACAATTAGTAAGAGTTGATCGATCAATATCTGTAAATTTCAAATGTGTCCAATTAAAAAGTGTATAAAATTTAAAATTCAATTCATGTACACATTGAAATTCATAAAACAAATTCAATTATGTACCTTTAACTTCCCAAAAATATCATGTGTTGTATATTGAGTCATGGGGAAAAAAATGAATTTTACACCATTAAACAATTTCATGTGCATTCATTATGGCATTACTTACAAGTTCATGTTGGTGAAATTTCAAGTTAAGAGGTTTTGTAGCTGAAAGGAAAAGATGGATCTCAAAAAACATAATTAGAATTTTTCTAAAAATCCATATGGTGTTACCTAGAAGTTCATGTTGGCGAAGTGCACACTTCACACATGCTCTAGCTCCATCATGCTCTCCTTTTCCATATCCACTCTCATAGAAATTCCACAAAAAATTTATGTTGTGTCTAATATGTTGTTGGCTTAACCAATTAAAAGTTTTTGTAGACTTAAATTGTCCTATGACGTTACAACCAATTTCATTTAAAACCAAGATAGTAAAAATAAACTATATGTGTACAACTAATTAAGTTTCAACAAGTTAAGTAAACAAATAAACATATAATTTCAAAAAAAAAAAATCAACACTTACCAGCACATCCATCAAACCATATCCAGTTTTGTGAAGCATCTATTTGATGTTGTCTTAGGTCTTCAAAAACCATTGCAAAACAATGGGCTACATAGCTTCTATCATTACCTGTACAATCACTGATATAAAAGTGAACCTATTTGATGATAATTCATTCATCTTCGCTACTTTGTAGACCATCCAGATGTTCTTTGGAATTCCTATAACAAACTTGTACAAATATTGCAACTTGCTCTGAATGATAATATTGGCTTTGGATCTCACTTTGATGACTAAATGTATAGTTCTCAGAGAAGTCAACAATAGAGAGAATACAACCCACTGGAAATCAATTCTTTGAGTCATGAAATTGTTTAGCTTTCCATCTAGCACCATGACAATGTTGAATATGTGGATATATGATATTGCAAAATTTGTTCATAAACTCATTGTAAGACAACTCACTCTCTTTGAGATTTTTTTTTTTGGTCTCAACTCTTGACTTTGTTGATTATTTCTCATATTCAAATCTCTTCCACATAACTTGCATTGAATGATCAATATTGTCAACCTGTAAAAGATTCTTCAAATTTCCACATTTATTACATATATTTTTTATACACTACACTTTAAATTCATTTGAATCTTCTATTTTTTTGCATAGAAGAGACTTCACAAATTGTGTTGTACTTTAAGGGATGACTATTTTTGGATTGATTACTGCCATAGCTTTTCTATATGTCTGAAGGTGTAGATCAAATTCAACATGATTTTGACAACAACAAGTCTCATGTATCTTATTTATACATATAAAACTTGGTCATAGTCTCTCAAACATCCTTTGACAAATCTTCACATCTGAAAATTCTTGCTTGAATGCTTCAAAAAAGTCACTTTGAGTTGTTATCTATAAAATTCTTCGAATGTGAAATTTTTTTATCATCTGCACCTTTTTTTTTATAGTGTCCCTTCTATTGGAAGAAATATGAGAGTGGCTGGTCCAATATTCAATTACTTGTTCCTTTACATCTTCTGATATTTTATCTTTTTGAGGAACCTTGCAAATATTTACCCAATTATTCTCAATATTTCCATCCAATCTATTTCTCCTTTTGATATATCTTTGAAAAATTCTCTTAGAAAATTTTAGTAATTTAGAAACTACTTTAACTTTTCTTCTATGTGATAATTTTTTTACTAGAAATTACTGTCATCAATGCTCTTTGTGCAGCACTTAAATTAACCACTCAACTCTTGCTTTCAATAGAATTCAATGCTTCTTGCAGGTTTTCAACTATTGTTTTCTTTACTGATCCTGATGAATTTATTTTATTATCAACCCCTAACAACTCCAAAATAGGGGTCATTTCTTTCCTCCTAAATAATTTTGCAAATAACCGTGCTCTTCCAACTATAGACTTTTCTTCAAAATATTCATCCCATATTCTTTTGCTATGTAATTTTACTATGCTTTCAGGTAACATATCTTCAGTTGAAATACTATCAAAAAGGGATTCCTCATCCATTTCTTTAATATTTTCTACACCAAGGAAAATATTTCTATGACCACCTTCAGTTTTTCCTTATACCTATACTCCTTGGTCGTCATCAATTTCCATGGGTTCTTCTTCAAAAGATTTAGTTTCATCCGCATTTCTACAGTCTCTTTTTCGATCATACAACCTTGTTCTTTTCTTTTTATTCCCCATCAAAAATTGCTCAGGTTTGAATTCACCTACATACAAAAAAATAATGTGCATTCAAACTTTTTGATGTTTGTATTGGATAAAGTGTCCCCTAATATCATGGAGGTATGATTATTTTTTATAGTGAAAACAAGATGTAAACCCATCATTATGTATGGGGAAACTGTTGTTTGGAATCTTCTCCTTTGTGAGAAAGCCTGATTTGATAAAAGTGGATGATCCTAGTTGATAGGATATAATGGCTTATCATTCATCGTGCTCGGCTCTTCTTGATCATTTGGGATATAAATCTGATCCCTAGTAGATTTTGTATGTTCTTTAACTAGAAGTATTGTTGTGGGTTATGTTTGACCACCTCTGTAAGATGTTTACTAAATATATTATCATTAAGAGCTTCGTTTATAATGGATTGGGTTATTTCTTAATCCTCAATTTCACTTGTTTCACTAGTTGCAACACTAATGTGATCTTCCCCATCAAAGTCTTTTCTCCAAGGGTTCCCTTCTTCAAACATTTTTTCTCTTGTTCTAGGGGTCATATGTGATTGTTCTAATCTTCAATCTAAGGTAAGATAATGTATGAGACCTAAGACTAGGAAGCAATAAAAGGATATGATTCTAAGATGGTATATGAAAATCGTATGGTATGATATGACAAGCTAAGAATGCAAGAGCTCAAAGGAAACTCTAGGTCCAAAGTTGGTTATGATGTAAAAGATTTACTTGTGTTATGATGGACTCTGAAAGGATTTCCCTACTAAAGGATAATGGTATATTCCTTAACTTAAGGATGATGATCCTCAAGTGATGCGGGTGATAGATAGCTAATGGTTTGATTTCAAGACCTAGGAAGAGTAGTCTAAGTGCAAGCTAAAGCTTTGTTTGAGAAATAGTGGATATGCAAGGGTGGAGGATATGCAAGGACTTGGTGGAATGCAAGGATTGAAAGATCAAAATTGAGGGATTGATAGCCCCAAGAAATCTAAGTGATAGGTACATTTTGAATGTTTTTGTTGTTTGACATTTTGGGGTTTTGCAAGGTTTAAGGTGTTGTAAATTACTAGGTGTGATGTTTGTTTCAGGTCTATTTTGGAACACACACGCAAGACATAGAAAATAAAATGTTTAATTTTAACTATACAAGCACAAATCCTAAGGTTGGGAAGGACTATATTCACTAGATTCCACGTGGGTTTCCCCAATCACACTTATTCTTAGTGGGTGACTTAGAAGCTTTGCCACACTAGCTCCCATCCACGACACTCACTTCTTGGATCAACCAAGCTTCGAGCCCTCATGAATCTCTCATGACAAACTCTTCGCCTCTACTAAGAATTGTGAGAATGTAGATGCCTTGGCAATGACCGTTGCTCCACTAGCAAAGAGAAAAGGATTTTGGAAACTACTAACAAGAGGTTTCTAGTAAGGGAATCTATTTGAGTGGTTATACTTGCATAAATATTAGCTCTAATAAGGAGGATTCTTAGCTTGTATAGGTTATGCTCTATAGGGTTTATGGGGATTCACTTGTTGGCATAACACATCTACACTCGGGGTACTTGAACTTTCCTCAAGCACCCATTTTATATACCGGTTGGAAGTAGCTTGGCTTTAGCATGTTACCGCTTTTGGGTCAGCCCCTTGGGGTGAGTAATTTTTCCCCACTAAGGCAAGCCCCATGTGGGATTAAACAATACAGACACGGGTCCTGTTTTTGATCACCAAGTTTGTACAGGGTGAGAGCATACCCCTACAATCTCAAGCCTAATAAACAATGTTCATTCATCCCTAGTTAAATCTATATGGTGGAATTGGTGCCTCACTCTAATGCACCAATTGAAATGTACCTCTAAGCTAAAGACAAATTGGCTCTCAAAAATAAGAGAATTATTTGGCCAAACGCCTCCGGCAAAACCATAGATTAGTAGTTTTCAATATTTTCCTGGAATAACAACTACAATTCACTCTTGTTAGTCCAAGATTAGGGCTACAAATATTCATAGTAAAGCACAATGAAAATATAATCATGAACATAAAATAATCTTAGCAAAATGAACATATAAAAGACGTATCAAAAAATAAATTTAAAAATTTACCAAATCCTATGTATTAGATGCTTGATTTTCTCCTATTCAACCCCTCGGGTGGAAAATGCAAATGTGATTAGAAATGGGTCTTTAAGTTGTTCAAGATTAAATAGTTATTTAAGAGCAAAAATTAAATCATAATAGAAATAGTTCATTAAAAACTAGATAAAAAATGGAAAAAGCCAAAAAAAAAACTACTAAAAGCTGACTTAAATAGTTATTTCAATAAAAACTAGACGAAAAATGGGAAAAATATAAAAAACATATTCAAAAAATCAAAATATCAACCATTTTATGTTTTAGTACACCATCGATGAAAATGAAAATAAATTTGATGAAAATGGAAACAATCAAAAAATCAAATTCGAATAAATCTTTATAGTTTTGTTGAATACTATCCGGCCGAATAGCCAACTGGTATTAACCTTCTCGACCGATTCAGATTCAAATTAAATACATCCACATGGCGTGACCCGTGAAAATCCCTACCATTTTATCAATTTCTAGAAATTTCTTCAACTTCTAATGAAGTATTTCTTCAATCAATTTAAAATAAATAAATAAAAATAAAAACCCTTTTTTAGAGCTCATAGTGTTGAATCCAATATATATATATATATTGATTCATTTTAATATATAAATATTTGAAAATATTGCAAGTAGGTTGTTCAAAGTAAAAAAATAGGATTAGTTGAAATTAAATAAAAAATAATAAATCATCATAAAACAAATTGCAAAATATATGATTCCCTAGAGGAGAGAATCCTCTTCAAAAGGGTATATTTTATTTTTTGAAAATGAAAAAAAAAACCAATAGTTGACGTCAACTGAAAACTACCAAATTCGAGTAATTTTGACTTTAAAATGTTATTATGAGAAAAATATACATCAAAATTTCTTTTTTTTCTCCATGCCTTGGATATTGAAGTCATCTATCTAGGAAAAAAAAAATAGGAGAAAATGAAAAAAAATTATGTATGTTTCTTGACATCAACTGAATGTCAATTTTTTGAAATTTTCAGCATAACAAAATCTGCTTTTAAATTGATAAAAATATATCAATTTTTTTTTTTAAAAGATTTGAAAAATTATAGGAATAAACTTCAACAAAATTTCTACATTTTATTAGTTTACATCATTCTGAAATTCAAAACATAAATACCACTTTTATGTGGTTGAAGTTGAGAACTTTTTCTCATGTTGGTCGATTCCTTTATAAAGTGTGACACAGGTTTGTACTTTTACCTTAAATAAAGGTAATTTATTTAATTGGTCAAAAATGATGAAATGTGAATTAATCAAATAACATTGTATTATTCGATTAATAGCAGAATTAGGGTTTTCAAGACTTTATTAAATAAATGGTATTTTTTTAATTTGTCGAGAATGATGAAAAAGTGAATTAATTAAATAATGTTGTTTTATTTAATTAATAGAGGAAATAGGGTTTTAGATGTTGTTTGATACTATTTGATGCATTATGAGATGGCATGGGATGATTCTAAGATATTCTGAGTTAATCCAAGTTAATTCAAAGATATTTCGATTTGATCTGAGCTAATTCAGAGTTGTTCCAAGTCATTTTGGGCTCAGTTTGAGATGTTCTGAGTTGATTCAAAGTTGTTTTGAGTCATTTTGGGGTTGTTTCGAGATGTTCCAAGTTGATTAAGAGTTGTTCCAAGTTATTTTGGGGTCGTTCTGAGATGTTCTGAGTTGATTCAGAGTTGTTCCGAGTTGTTTCAGGGTCATTTTGAGTCATTTTGGTGTCATTCTGAGATATTCTGAGTTGATTCAGAGTTATTTTGAGTCATTTCAGGGTCATTCCAAGATGTTTCAAGTTGATTCAGAGTTGTTATGAGTCATTTTGGGGTCATTCTGAGATGTTCCAAGTTAATTGAAAGTTGTTCCAAGTCATTTCGGGGTTGTTCTAAGAGATTTTGAATTTGTGATAAGTATTAAGTCAATTTTACATGTCTACAACACCTGAACCAATCTATCTAATAGTTCTCTTGTTAAATCAAAATTCAAGCTACATTATTTGAGACTAAATATTATAGACAAATTGGGAAACTATAAAAGATCTATTAAAAAGACATTTACTATCTAATAGTTGCCTTGTCAATTGTAAATTCATAATTTCTTTGCAAAGCTTATTAACCAATGAGGAACATTTAGGTAGATCCTTTTTTTAAGAGGTAAGCTCCACATTGTTAGTAAAACCTCAGGCAAGTCTTCTCTATTTGTCTATAATATTTAGTGCTAGGTAGATGAAGAAGAGAAGAGGTGAAAAAATTAATAACCGTAACCATATTTTTTTGATGAAAGAAGGAACATTTAACTACAACTGGTCATATGGTAATGAGTATAATACCAATGATGCACACAAATAACAACAAATAATAAACGAAAGGCAAAAAGTATGTCTATAGGTATATGTATGTTTATATGTATCTGTACATGTTTGTATATGTATATATATGTGTATGTGTATGTATATGTATATGTATATGTATATGCATGTGTATGTATATGTATATGTATATGTATATGTACATGTATATGTATAATATTGATCTATAAAATTATCTATTGAAAATTTTACTATTTTGGCCTTTCTCTGTATTGCTTTAAAAAATATATAGTCTTCTGTATATTCCATTTTTTCTTAATATATAATAACACTTCATGCAATTTGCAAGGCCTTGCCCGAACCTCTTCACAACAATGGTGGATTTTGTTGACTACATGGATTGGTGGTGGTGGAGTTGGTTACCTTGCTCAATGGGTGCATAATGGTCAAAACCTGTCATGCACCTCCACTGCTTCACAGATTGGATGGTTTAACAAGTGTTGTGTTCTATAATCTGCACTATCTCATACACGTATTGTTGTTGTAAGTTTTTTTCCCATCTATTTTTTCCTGTTTCATACACACCTAACCACAAATATATATTTTGATAGTTTTGTTTTGTAAATTTATAATTTATTAGCTTATAGATTCACCCATTTTCTTACTGTAGGGATAGCTATCCTCCAATGCATACCAAAGTTGTACACTCACCATTTTTCTTTCTACACGGTTAGATACGTTCCAAAACATACCAAAATTAGGTATGTTTATAAAGTTATTCCTATATATTGTATTCTTTGAAACAAGACCTTGGCTATTTATTCCATGTCTTCCTTTAAACAATATTTGTGTATTTCATCTGTGGAATTGGTTCTGCTTTGAAACAACACCTCCTCTATATTCTCCTTTTCTTATATTTATCAACATTATAGACAAATTCCATCTTCAACAGCTCTTTATCAACATTCTCTTTGTCTAGAAAGTTATTGGAGCAAACAAAGCACTAGGAAAATGAATCCATATATTCAAACATACAGTTTTTTAGCGACTTTGGCATTGTTTGATATATGATGGAACTCCATCACATTTGTGGTTAGTGTTTCATGCTTTACCTGGTTCACAATTTTCCAGGGGCCCATGAGGCTTCATAATGCCAATGTAGTGGGCAGGTGAGCAAACATGCAATTTTCACTTCTACCTTTCACTGTCATATTGGGAGTATATATATATATATTTACATACAATGTGAACTGCATCGGAAAATTAATGCTTCAAAACATAGATAGGTACATATACACACACACACATAGATATATATATATATTCAAGTTTAATAGAGGAATTGTATGATAGGTATTAGAATAAGACTTTTTTGTTACTAAATATTATACACAAGCATTCAGTTCCCATGTGTTGAGTCCACTAGCTCTACCACTTCCAACTCATGTAATTACCAATCTCCATGTCACCACAAAAAAAAACTTGCACAAGTTCCCACTGAACTAGCCATCCCCAACGTCGAAAAATCCAATTCACCATTGGACCAATAGAAATCCTGG
Source organism: Sequoia sempervirens (assembly GCA_007258455.2). Classification (NCBI taxonomy): domain Eukaryota; kingdom Viridiplantae; phylum Streptophyta; class Pinopsida; order Cupressales; family Cupressaceae; genus Sequoia; species Sequoia sempervirens. The sequence continues at coordinate 43 of VDFB02288260.1, read as the reverse complement.
CAGAAACTTCAACCACATATTTACATACATTTGACTCTAATAA
>VDFB02288259.1:0-27739 GCA_007258455.2 Sequoia sempervirens | reverse complement strand
CTATAGTTCCGACTAAACCTCAAACCAATGTAATGTGAAATCGAACATCAGGAAGACCACCAAGACTGAAGAGAGAAAACTTTGCACAACATATACCTATAGAACATCCTCCTACATACACTTCTAATAGTAAGCTATGTCAAGTATGATCTCCTTGCCATCCCAAAGAGATGCCATAACAACATCCAACTATTCAATCACCAAGATCAAGCATAACAAATATAACATGTAAACAATAATGGATTTAAGCCTCTTAAAGAAGATCAATCTACCTCATTTCCCATCTCAGGAAATCAGCCCATATAACTATCTCCTACCAGTTCTTATCAATAAATGATATAACACAAAAATTCAAGGAGATGTCTGCCTTCCACTATGAATCCTCCAGAACCATTTAACAACAATTCAAGATCCATATCATGAAATAAAGCATAAAACACACCTGAAAGATATAATGGGAAAATACCTCTCAGATAAACTACCGAGTAGACCAAGAGTGGGAAAAGAGAATGCTCCTCCAAGATATACAAGCCACCATGCCTCATCCAAGAGCAATCTCCTCATTGGTCTCTATTGAACTCATGTCTAGCCAAGGTGTAGGCTACTCAGAATTTCAACTGTAATTAGTACCTTTCTCATCTCAAAAGAGTTATAGCCTCACCTTATTCTCCATGTATCCATGAGCACTAGCAAATGATCATTCCATGTTGAACTCCAAACTACATTACTGCACTTAACATGAAGTTCTCAAGCATATAACCAATGTACTCAAAACATAGAGGAACTCCAGACCACTGTCAAAGCTCCACACATTTGAAACAAGAACTTATCATGAAACCATGATCTACACATCCCCCTTAGGAGATACCAAGCTCTAAGTGACTTCACCATGGTCTCAAGTGCCATGCACAATGTCAAAACTTGAGTCCATAAGCAAGAGTATACCATTACATAAAGCAAACAAACTCAAAACCAACATCACCTATCCAACACCACCAACACCTTAGCCAAAGAATCCAGTCATCCTCTATGTTTCCAAGATGTTGCACATCTTCAAATAGTGTCCATGCAAAAGTGAAAGAACCCTTCTGCATCAACAGGATCAAAGAGCTCCTCTTGATAACATCTGCAACACTAAAGAAAAAAACATTCACCACCAAGTGATGAATCCAGAGTCATTGCTAAAGCTCCCAATGAACCGTGACAACCGAGATTCTTGAGCATCACGACCCAACATCTACTAATCTGAAAATCCTTCAGGTCCACACAACAACATGTCCATCAAGTGGCACCAAGATCTCCAAAGCAAGTAGAGATTACCATCACTATCAAAAGCTTACACAAAGCAATGTATCCAAGCCATCCATGACATCGTGATACAACATGCTATAGGTCCCTATAACTGACTATTCAGGTACTTAACCCCATCCATCTTCTCATCCCAAAGCAACCACACCAATGCCCAAGTGACCACAGAAAAGGCCAACTAATAGATCTACACCAACATTGCATCAACCTCGCAGATATAGACAGTCCACATCCGAGTTATCTCATTGTAGCCAATGGGTAGGTATTTAACCACCAACCACATAACTCAAAGATCAATTCCATCGAACGTGCAAACCCATCATCACATTAGTAATCATAAACCAAGATATGAAAGAAGATAACCATGTAGACACCAAGACTCCAACACCAGATCATGACCAAATCCGATTTTCCAAACATGTCCACAACAAGCACCATAGTCAAGGAATCCACAAGCAACACCACAAGAATACTGAGTGACAAATCACATACCAAAACTCTCATACAAAGAAATCATCTCACCTCCTCATACCATGTAGAAGCACACATGCAGAACTACAAACATCTCATCTAGTAATGCTCCAAAAGCCAGGGTCTAGAAAATAGTTTAACAACTCCACATAATCACAAGTTTTTCTTGATGTGTAAAACCTACAAAACCACATAAAACATGCAATTACAATACATGCTTAAAAGGAAACAACAGTTCAAGAACTCCAGGCCCCCTTCAAGCCAATTCCAAAACCATCAATATGCACATGCATCTGAGAAAGAGATAGGCTATTCCAGAAGCTTTCAAACCATCTAATGATTAACTCCATAGCCTTCAATATTTGAGGTTAATAGAATACAGTGCCTTCCATCACTAGGAAATACCACCTAGCATAAGCACTTTCTTCCATGACTGAGACACAACCCAAGCTTCTACATATCACCATAGAGCCTCTCACACAGACACCCACTATGAAAGCTTTGCTACAACTCAACCAAGAAGCAAAGAAAACCACCTCATACATTAAGGTTATACTACTGCTAAGATAACCAACTCCATCTTTACCATCCTTCAAACTACGTGTTGTATTTGAATACTACAAGACTTCCACTCACTAAAGGATCAATACATCAGCCAATTCCTCTAGATTTCCTCAAGCCTGATAGACTAAGAAATCTTCACAAGAGAAATACACAGAACAGCAAACCAAAAGAAGGCTCTGATACCACTTGTTGGGAAAAAAATTGCATCTCAGAGAAACCTCCAAGAATAGTAGTGCCTTCGGTAACTTTAATTTCAAATAGATTGCCTCAAAAACACGTACAACTATGTCACAAAGCAGAATCAAACACAATTCATTTCCCACATTAATCTTTCTGAGAGAAGCACATGTAAATTCAGTTTCAACAACTTGCATAAACAAATTCAACAAATAGAACCACTAAACATGAAAGATAGTATAGAAGATTAGAACACACAGATTTATGTGGGGAAAACTCTTTACATGGGGAAAACCCTTTCAGGTAAAAAAAACCCCACACTCCAAAAGATCTGAGCCATTGTATTATTCAGCAACAAATAGAGTTACAATACAATCACAGGCTCATAGCCTTTTTCACAGAGATTACTCCTTGTTTCATTCTAGAGACAAACTGGCAACAACCCTGTTCTATTTCCCTCTCTCCTTTTTACATTTCACTAATCAACCTCTCAGTCCATACAACCTTTGCACTGTTACAATAATCTCACATAGTATACAGTACAGATTAACATGAGAAATCAACCAAGACACTTAATCTAGAGAGATTTTGGTAGCATAATCCTATCTCAATCTTCCTCTCTAACTTCATACTGCAAAAACGTCCAATGTATATACATTTGTCTTTAGCAGACAAGAAACAGTTCATCTTCTGTAGATCAGTTCGTATTCCAACAGTCAGACCAACTGTTAACCGCTCTAACTTCTCCAACTCACCCATGATCCTCCAATGAACATCATACACATCAGTGGTCAACCAAGTCAGCAACCTTCCAACCACGGTCCACCTTCAAGTCTCTCGGCATGACTTTTTCATCGGCCACAGTTTAGAAAAACACACCTATCATCAAAGTCTCGTTGTCCATCATCCTAAGGTCTCGACCAAGTCCATCAGCAAGACAACGTCCATCGACAAGAGTTCATAATGTCACATTGAACCCATAGATCTCCCCAATGTCATTAAGCTCATACACCTTTTCGAACCATCTTGTCGGCCAGACACACTCTATCACTAAGAGTTCACACCGATATCCATCATGAGCAGCTCTATCGGCAAGACCATCGCTATTGGCAAGAGCTCTTATCGAACATAGACCCGTCGGCCTTCGACACAATTCACCATCCTATTGGGTCCCACATCCATTGACAGTTGGAAACTAGCCATCACTTTCCAACTGTCAACACTCCTTCATATTCCGCTTGTTGTGGTGAGGGGTCCACCAAGACACGCGTCCACTGCTTGTGCAATTTCGAAGCATCAAAAGGGAATCTACAATATTCTCAACAAGTCTCTTGGAAAAGACTTAAATATTAACTCCAAGTGGTCCCCACATCTGTTGGCATCCAAGTTGCTATGTCGTTGGAGAACCGAACTCCAGAACCTCATATTGGAAGTTATGAAGTTCCCAAAACCCACAACTTTCCGACAAAGGGATCGCTCCATCGCCCAAAACCTGAACTTCCAAACCCCAAGTCAGAGGTTACGAAGTTCCTGAAACCCGCGATGAGCCTACAACAAAGGAAGGAGCCTTCCCTCCACAGTCACTAAGTCGGGAGGTTATGAAACTTTGGAACCCCGCGACTTGAGTTAGATAAACTTGAAAACCAACGAATTAACTTAGGCTGATGAAGAAGGAAAATAGAACTACTCCAGGAAGCAATCAAACCAGTAAATTTGAGTCATCATTCTCAACACTTCAAAGAATTCTTGTTCTTTCATTTTCTTCTTCTCTTCTTCTCTTCTTGATTATCTTCCTTATAGGCCATGAAACTTTCTTGTTTACCTTCAAATGCCAACTCATTAATTGCTTCATCTCCTTCATCATCTACCCTATCCTCATTATAGACTCTTGGAACTCTTTCTCAAATCTATTTAATTCTTGCCTTAACTCGATAATTTCTCTATCCATCTTTGCTTGTCTCTTTCTCTTCTTTCTCTCTTCCTCTTCCTACAAATTCCTTCTTCACACTTCCATCTTTCCTAGATGGCCTTAGCAAGTCTCTTCTTGCTCCACAACTCTCAATTTTACTCAACTTTCTCTCTTCCTTCCCATGGTAGCAACCAAGTTCTTTCTGACTTGCAACCAACCAAACCACAAACCACAAAACCAAGCACAAAATCACCAGCCCAAATCTTTCCCAGGCTTTGATACCAATCTGATGCAATACAAGAGGAAGAAATCAACACCTTCAAAATCTTAATTTGACTAACTCAAAACATCTCCAACTAATCTTTCACTTGTAGGTCTTTTGGCACACTTATTCGCTATATTTACATTAAACCTAACTCAAACATGGCCACCATTGTCTCTACCATTCATCAAGAACCTTAAATTCAACAAAAAAAACCATTACATTAATCTTCCCTTCCATATTTCTATCAAGTTATCATGACTGTCCTAAAAGAGTTATATTGACATTTACAAGCTTCAACCACAAATCCACCACTCAAGACAAATATGTTTGATCTAATAGTTGGGATGTTCCTTTCAGGTCTAAAGCAACTTGATTCAACTATTTACCAATTCCAAGAACTCAAATTACATGAATTAAAGACAATTCCTTATCAAGGCTACCCAACACTTGAGAAATTCACAAAGGACTATCAACATTTATCTTACAAGATCTTCCTCCAAATCATACTATGAAATGTGTTTTCAATACCCATTTAAGGGTTCTAAAACATATCAAAAATTCAATAATGGTTACTTTGAAGAAAAGTATTCAAATCAAGGCTTTACTATTCTTAGATAGGCCTAATTGAGCCTGTGACAACATGGGTCTATTGATTCTTTTATTTCCAAGTTCAATTTCTCACAATAAAATCTTCAAACAGTCTTTACTTGACCTAAATATGCTTATAATTCCACCTAAGATCCATTCCCACAAAGATTTCCACAACCCTAATACATTTATTTCCCTAAACTCTACTTTTGCAAACTGTAGCAGTCATAAATCTCAATTTCTTCCACACCAGTCATATCTTTTTTATCCAAAACCAATGAAATATGAAATTAAATATTTAGAATACTAATCTCACCAAAAATTAGATGATTCGATCAATTGACAAGAGAGAAAACAACATTTCTTATCTAGTGTTTACCCTAATGAGGGTTTTGACTGTATTTACAAAAATTACCATAACTTCACAAAAAATGAACCAATCTGCATGAGATAAAAGCCATAAGGAAGGTGATTGAGAATATCAACACTTAAAAACATTCATCCAAGCATTTGAGCCCGTACAGATCTGTACATGACCTAGAATCAATGATTTTCTAAAGAAAATGTAAAAAAAATAGTGAATTACATTGAACTCAATCTTTTATTCAATCACCCTCGAGCTCAAATTGGTTTCCAAAGCCTTTTTAAAGGAATTTCAATTGTCTTTTTATCTTCTAAATAATCCTAACTACCTCCCATCGTTCATGACTTTTCATATTCCCTCTTTACGATTTTGCATATTTGTGACAACTTTGATATATATTGACATCTTTTTTACATTATTTTCAATTTTAAACATTTACCTCCTAATCATATGAAAATGACCTCAAGGTCCTTATTACAAGGTTAAGACACTAAATTGAATCAAATTTTAAAAAACTTCCTCATGTAGGAAAAATTTGATAAGGTGCTCTTGCACCACTCAGAATGGCCATGAGTAGCTCGACCATAAGTTGTGAAATTGTTGATACTCTCATGAGGTAGGAAAAAATCCCATTATCTTTTTCAAATATTTTAGAAAACCTTGCAATAAAAGCTACAAGAAATCTAGAGAAATGAAACACCGATAAAATGGTTGGCTAGGGTTTTCAAAGTTTGAAGAAGACAAGCTCAAATATTCATTAAAAGTGAAGGTAAAAAAAATGGCTTAGGAAAAGCATTTTCTCTACAATGATGCAAAATCATTTGGGTTATATCAAAGTTTCAATATAGTGATGGCTCGGTTTGAGCATTTTTTCCTTCAAAATAATGAAAAATCCTACATAAATAGAAAAACCTTAAAATGTTTACGGATTTTTCTCAGGATATACTAAAAAGTAGATGCTTATATCATGCTTGGCCGCAACCATACAAATCAAAGAAAGAATCACAATAAGTGAAAAAACCCAGGATGACTAATAGGAATCATGTAGTCATGATTTACACATTAGAAATGCAATAAACTCAGAAGCATGAGTATGATGAGGTTGTGACCTGTCATATAGAGGGCTTATTTTTTCCAAAGTTTTTCTCAAAATGAATACAAATGAAAAAAGGTAAAGTAAGTTAGAGCCATTTAGTATGTGCAAAACCCTCTAAAGAAATCAACTGTAGGCATGGTTGTGGCCTGTATTGACAAATTCCTCAAAATATTCTAGAAAAAGTTCCATTTTCTTCAAGAAAATACATGTAAACAATAGGGAAGACATGAAAGAGAGAAAAAGAATAGTTAGCTGAGGTCTATTTTCTTAAAAAATGCAAGTCTTATGCCTTTGAAGCTTATATAAAATCCACCAAAAAGACCTTCAATAGAGCTCTGTGAAAACCTTGTCAAGAGTAGCTTCTTCGAGAAGTTTCAAATGCTTGATGAAAATTCCTTTACATTTTTGCTTTTTGGTCTTTTAGGGTTTTTCCTAATGCTTTGATATCAATGCCTTGGTGGTATTTTTTTTTTTGTTTTAACATTATTGAAAATTAGTAAACTCATGGGATCCCTACCTTAGGGGTCTTATAATTTCAGTCTCCCTTATACTTTGTAATTTGCTAACTCTCCTTTGACTTATGCTCTATGATATTTCTCATATGTTGAGTCATGGCCATTTTTTGTTTTGCTTGTTATTAAATGTAAACCATTTAATTATGTGGGTGTAAATATAAGACCCTTAATTAAGGGTTGTTTTGAATGCAAAATAAATAAAATGCTTGAGCTTTCAATGCATGATGAGGAATATGCTTGAAGTTATGATGTGCAAGCATCTAGGAGAGGTTATTTGCAATTGGAAAACATTTGGCATGCATGTAGGGACATTTATGCATCTTTTTGGAGGAATTGCAAGAATCTAGGGGTGGTTTTGCATGACTAGATGCTTGGCATGGTCAAACCCACTTTTCTCACATATTGGAGTCAGTTTTGGAGGGAATCTAGTGGCTTAATTTTAGGCTTCTTTAAGGGATCTGACGCAAGTTAGTTGGTAGCTCCTATTTTAGTGCAACTACTTGGAGTTGAGTGATATATTATCTTTTTCACTCATTTTTGAGTTACTTCTGAATATCCATTTTTTGGAGTTAGTGACTTTTGGGAGCTCTTTGACAGATTTTTGTATCATTTTGTAACTTATTTTTTGGATATGAAATATAGATAACACCTTGTCTATTATGGACTCAAGTTTTTGCCTCCTTATTATTGTAGTAGTGTGTATTACTCAGTGATTGATCGAATTGCTTGTGAGGTATTTTATTCTCCTTGAAATTTTGTCTCATGTTCTCATGCCTCTTTTGCAAAAGTATATTCACATAGGTTGCAAGTTGTGTTTAATGTTGCATATGTCTTTTAGATTATGGAAGTGTTTTCCTTTTAAAAAGCTAATGCATTTAAACCCTTTTGTAAAATATTTATGCATGAATCTATAGAAATAAGTTGTGCAATTTAAATTTTGTCAATGGTATTCAAGTGTATGAAAGTTTGAACTTTCATAATCCTTGTTAGTTTGGTGTATCACCCATTACTTTTAGTTTTAGTATTTCCTTTTAAGTTTTCTTTCTCCCTTTTCCTCATCAGAAAATCAGTAGTTTTAGGTGACACCATAGGAAGTTGGCCTTCTTTGGAGGCTGACCTCTTTTTACAACTTACCCACAGCTTTAGAGGTTTTCCCATGTTTCTCTGAAATGTTGAATTTCATATTCAATAGGGCACAAATTTCAGTATATAATAGTTTCGGCATGCTTGGTGGGACTATCAAATTGGATAGTTTTTAAAAAATTCCATATTCATTGTTGGTTTTGATATGTAGCCAACATTTTCAAGCCTTTAAGAGGTAATTTTTACATTTTTGGTGACTTCCACTGAGAATAGAACTAGTAAACCAGTGTTGTGCCATTTATATGAAAAAGATTCAAAATAGGAGTTTAGATACATTTGAGTATTTACAGTTGTCTTCACCTAGAAGGAAGAGTAGGTATGTTAAGAGAACTCCTATTTCAAAGAGGGTTCAGTTAACGCCACCAAGTTTCAAACCAGCATTATCAATCAGTTTAGTTGTGCCTACAGTTTATGTTCCTGTTGTTTTAGCTTAGGTTAATCCACCTCTTGCTATTTGAATGGAAATGAATCAACCATTTGTTGATTTTTATGGAGGTAGTCCATTAAACCTTGCACAACATGGTGACATATGCATGGGGTATGTGCATTGTCATCATGGAAAAAATAGGCCCTTAAGTGGCAAAAAAATCAGAAAAATCAAAGTTAGGCAACTTGACATAAAACTTTGAATAAGTTATCTATATTATTTCAAAAATATGTAACAATAGAGTTTGTAACAAATTGAATGTAGTTTCTAAACTACTAGGTTTGTTCAAAAAGAAAAATCTATTTGGTGAAAATTTGAAATTTCAATGCAATAGTACTTAAATTTCAAGGAAAAAAAAAGTAGGTGTCTGTCTGACCACCCTAACCACAATAAAATGATAATTATTTTTATAAAATTTTAGATATGAGTAGAGGACTCATGTCCCAATGTGATGCATATTTTTTGCAATTTTTTTCCAAGTAAATAATTAATTACGAATTTTTTATTACAACTTTTAAAAAATATAAAAACTCGTATGTCTGACCACCTTAACTTGGTCAAAACTTCATGAAATTCAATTTTTATTTTTTTAATCCTAGAGTATGCAAAGCACAAAATGTGACGCATGTTTTGGATTCAAAAAATGTGATATTATTTGAAAGATATAGATGTTTTTCAATCAGCCTATCAATCAAGACTTTAGTTGTAATTCAAATAGAAAATGAATAATAATTACTTATTAAATTCAAAGTAAACCATAATTTATATTGGTGGAAATCTAAGAATCTCTTTTAAAAACCCTTTTTGTTTCATCAATTTTGGGTAGAACAAAGTCTTAGCCACATACCCATCATATTGCCACTTTTTGGCCCATCATGATCCTGCACATACCCCATGGCAACCTTAAAGAATTTACCATTTTTTATAGGTGAGGATCAAACAACCCCAATTGAGCATATCAAAGATGTGGCCTCTTTGTGTGGGGTTCATCATATAACTCAGGAGAATGTGGTTGTTAGGTTACTTGCAGCTTCATTGAAAGGTAAGGCTTTGTAGTGGTTCACAGGTTTGCAAGTTGGGTCTATTGCAACTTGGGATGAATTGCGGGATGAGCTACATATGCAATTTCAAGACAAGTTAGACCATCTGTCACTGGTGGAATAGCTTACAACAATCAAAAGGGCTCCTCAGGAGAAAATGACAAACTTCAATTTTCATTTTTAGAAGAGATGGTATAGAATTCTTGAAATAGTAAGGCCTTCTCCTGATTATGTTTTCCTATATTATTTAAGGGCTTTACACACTGAAATTGTTTGCATGATTCAGTCCATGGGTGGCAATACATTACCTCAAGCATATGGCATAGCCATTAGGGCTGAAAACAATCTTATTCAAGTTGGAAGAATAGCTCCCAGACCCCCAAGGCCAATTTTTCCAGATGTCCAACCTTCCATGCCTTTACAAATACTACCTTTTGCACCTTTAGCAGCTGTACCAACATTACCAGTTGTTGTTCAACCTGTTGTTAACCAAGGAACTGTTGTTCCAAGTTCATCTCAAGAGTTGCAAGAGATCAAAATTTTACTCCAGAATTTTGGTAATAAACTAGTAAACATAGAGAAGCAACAGTCTCAGAGTAGACATCCATTTCAACAAACTCAAGGGTATGTGTAGGATCATGATGGGCCAAAAAGTGGTGATATGATGGGTATGTGTAGGGTATATGGATAATGACATTTTTTTTACCCAAAATTGATTAAATGCAAAGGGTTTTTAAAGGAGATTCTCAACTTTCCACCAATATAAATTATGCTTTACTTTGAATTTAATAAATAATTATTATTCATTTTCTATTTGAATTACGACTAAAGTCCTTATTGATAGGCTGATTGAAAAACATCTATAGCTTTCAAATGGTATCACATTTTTTGAGATACAAAACATGTCACATTCTATACTTCACATACTATAGGATTAAAAAAAAAAATTGAATTTCATGAAGTTTTGACCAAGTAAGGTAGAGACATACGAGTTTTTATATTTCTTAAAATTTGTAATAAAAATTTCATAATTAATTATTTACTTGGAAAAAATTTTACAAAAGATGCATCACATCCAGATGAGTCCTCTACTTATATCTAAAATCTTATAAAAAAAATATTATCATTTTATTGTGGTTAGGGTTCAGACAGACACCTACTTCTTATTTTCCCTGAAATTTAAGTACTATTGCATTGAAATTTCAAATTTTCACCAAATAGATTTTTTTATTTTTTAAATAAACTTAGTAGTTTAGAAACTACATTCAATTTGCTACAGATTCTATTCTTACATATTTTAAAATAATATAGATAACTTATTTAATTTTTTACGTCAATTTGCCTAACTCTGATTTTTCTAAATTTTTTGCCACTTAAGGGCATGTTTTTTCCATGATGATCCTGCACATACCCTCAAGGTCAAGGACAACAATATCAGGGGAATAGGAAGCCTTATCAAGAAAATTATCAGGTTCTAAAATAGAATGTGAATCCAAGACCTTTTCAACCATATAACCCAGCTCCAATTAGTGTTGTTAAGGAGCTTGTTCTTGTTCAAAACAACCTTGCAATCAGCCCCACAACCAAGCCACTTGTTCGAATGGGGTCATCAACCAAACATTAATGGTGCAATATGCTTCAAGTTCACAACCTAATGAACCCAATGATGGATCTTTACAGCAACAAAGTCAATCTACAAGTGATGCTACCTTTCTAAATTGGTAGGGTGAAGAATTTTGTGGAGTAAACAATGATGATTCTCTGATTGTAGCAAATACAAGAGCTAAGAAAAGGGATTTTTAATTTGAGCAATCAGCTAATAAAGGAAAAGGAGTTGCAAAACCATCTACATCACAAATACCCCACATTTTGCAAAGGAATACTTAAGTTGTTGCAAAGGACCAACCTCACTTGCAAACATAACCTATTGCTACAAAGACACAACAGAAGGTAAATTTTGTTGCGCCCTTCAATATTGTTGAAAATATGAAAAAAATGAATGTGAAAATGTCCATGTGGGACTCTTTAGCTATCCTAGGCCAAATAGAATTGTTACAATCCACTTTGACTAAAAAGAGAGTGTCTAATGATATTTCAGTTCATCCAATTAAAGTTGTTTTTACAAATACACCCCATGATAGTGTTAAACAACAAAGTAAACAACCCAGTAAAGAGCCAGAAAAAGGTCTCAAACCCCCTCCTTTCTATGTGTCTTTGATTGTATGGGACAAACTAGTACATAATTATATGGTTGATAATGGAGCCAGTAGTTCAGTCATGCCAAAAAAGATTGCAGACCAATTAGGACTGAAATACCAGCCCCTTAAAAAAGGAGTTCTCCAATTAGATGGGAAAACACTTAATACTGTGGGTCTTATTAAAGACTTAGATCTCACATTACATGCTTGCCCAATTTTTTCAATTCCCCAAGATGTCTTTGTCATTGATTTACCTCCATTTTTTGCCTTGTGTTTATCAAGGGACTTCACTGTTAAAATAAGAGGTTATCTATACTCTAATTGGTCTCATATGCTTTTTAGGACTAGGTATGGGACAAAAGTGACAATAAAATCAGAGTCACTAGCTAAGGACCACATTGAACCTTATGTATCAAGTGTGTAGTTAATGCTAACTATGTTGTTTTTGAAGACAGTGAGCTTGTTGCAACTCAGGAGTTGCAAGCTCAAAGTATATTAGAGGTGTTGATAAATGAGTGGGAGGAAAAAATAATTATGGATAATCCAAATGAATACATTCAGGATACTGGTCTGGGTGTTTATGTGCCACATGAACTAGAAATAAAGATGAAAAATATTGAAAAGAAGGCAAAACAAAACATGCAACAACAAGATGAGTTGTGGAAAATGTATTTTGATGGCTCCAAAAGTAGAAATGGAGCTGGTGGAGGTGCAATGTTGGTGTCTCCACAAGGTGATAAATATTACGCTTCTTTCAAATTTTCTTTTCTTGTTCTAACAATACTGTCGAATATGAAGGTTGATTCAAGACTTGGAATGGGCAAAGGAAAAGAGGAATAAGTTGCTTGCAAGTATTTGAGGACAATGAATTGATCATCAATTAGGTGAGAGGGTTAAATGTGAAAAAAATGATGCTTTGAAATCTTATAAGCATAGGGTATGGGATATGATAGAGGAGTTCGATGCTTTTAATTTGATTTCAATTCCTAGGAGTCAAAATAAGCACACAGACAAATTGGATGCAATTGGTGCTTAGTTTTTCATACCCAATGAGATTAGAAAATACAAGGTACAATAATATACATTAAAGTTCTAGGGTGCTGCCACAATAATGGGTTACACTTTTTGGGACATCTTGATTTTTGTCACATATTTTTAGAAAATACAATGATTTATGACTTTAAAGGTTCCATTTTAATTATTTTAATTAAAGAGGGATTGATCAAACCCCCTTAGATCAAACCCCCTTGGATAGAACCTTGTTAGATTTAAACCATACCTATAATCGAAGTCTCCTCTACACCTATCAAAATGCTGATAAAAAACCACTTTTGATTTACCTTTTGGGTGATCAAATGAATTCATTTAAAATTTATTTTTGTAAGCCTACAGCCCTTATTATAAGCTTCCCAAAAGTATAATTTTAAATATTTTAATTTTGATTATTATATTTTTATTTTTATTTCTTGTGAATGTAGGATTTTCAATGAACATCAAGTTCTTTATTTCACACATGAAAAAATAGAAAAATAGAGAAAAAAAATTATAAAAAATACATGTCCACTAGGTATTGATGTCCTTATTCCAACAAAAAAAGAATAAGTTAATTCAAATGAATACAAAAAAAGTTAGTATTGGCATGGTGTGTTGGTTTAAAGGTGGCATTGTTCTTGCCACCAAGGTTCAAACCCCATTGGGGTGGTATTGTTGAATGGTTGTATTCCGGTTCATAGCTCCGGTCAAAAGCGTTTACCCCTTGAATAATAAAGAATACAAAAAAAGTTATGCGTGCCGAAGTACACCTCTGTCCAAATTATAATTACGCTGACTTGAAAAATTAATTAAAAAAAAATATGAAGCAAAAAAATATGAAAAAATATCCATCCCCTAGATATTGGTGTGAAAAAACTGTATTTTAAAAATTAGAATTGTATCCTATCTATAAAAAAATTTACGTGGGCTGAAGTAAACATCACTTTTTTAAAAATGCTGATTAGTAGAAAATATAAGTTATTAAAAATTACATAAAATGATTCACAATATATATATTTTTTATTTTTTATTTTTTAAATATAATTAGAATCTACACAAAATATCTAACAAATAAATAGTTTGATTCACCTTCAAAACCTTAATGGTTTAGCTGCTATAGGTGTAAGAACGTGAATGTCACTGGAAAGTCTTTGAAAGTGATGAGAAGGTTTTAAGTTTTCTTCTTGAAGAAGATCAATTTTCTGTTGTAAATCAAGAGAAACTTAAACAACAATATGAAGATCAAATTATCTAGCTTAGGAATTATAATTTTCCCAAGAGTCTGGTTACATTAGAGTCCATTTTCAGTACTAATGACCAGCTTAAAAGGAACAAAACCAACATCTAGATTAAAGAGGAGAATTATGAAGAGCTGGAAATTTTTAAAGGTAAGCTCATCAAGATAGGAAAAATCTATTCACAATTAGATAGGTAGGCTTCTGTTGCTTTATGCCAAGAGTTTTAGGATGTTTTCTTGGGATTATTCTTATTTGAGAGGATTTGATCCTACAATTTCTCAGCATACAATATAATTAGAACCTAACACAAAGCTTGTAAGACAAAAACAAAGGCCTTTAAACCCAAAACTGGAACCTCTTATGATTAAGGAGTTAACCAAGTTGGTTGAAGGAGGTATTATATTTCCAATCAAACACAACTCCTTGGTTTCTAACCTTGTTCCGGTTAGAAAAAAAAAGTGGAAATTAGTCTTTGTGTGGTTCTTAGATATCTTAATAGGGCATATTTGAAGGATCATTACCCGCTACCCTCTATAGAGTAGATCCTTCAAGTTGTTGTTGGCTTAGAGAGATTTTCCCTACTCAATAGATATTCTGGTTATTACCAGGTATTAGTCAAAGAAGAGGACCAATACAAGACTACATTTACAACAAAATGGGGCACTATGGCCTACAAGAGAATGCCTTTCAGCCTATCCAACACTAGAGCCACTTTTCAAAGGGCTATGAACATGGCATTTCAAGGTTTAATTAATAAAATTGTGCTCATTTATTTGGATGATGTAACAATATTCTCTAAAAATGTTGATGAACATTTGCTGCATTTAAAACAAGTGTTTGAAAGATGTACGGAATATGGTATATCTCTCCATCCCAAGACGAGTATCTTTGTTTGCATTTGATGCCCTAATTATCTGAGTCGACGCGTCATGCAAACTAGGGTTTGTTTGACGACCTTTACAAATACCCAACCCTTAGATTTAAATTTTGGTCTTTATTCTGCCAAAGGGTGAATTTAAGCTCCTTTATTTGATTCCCATATTATCCCATGTGATTCAAGTCCTTAAGCTCATGTGACCACCTCTTCAAGAAATTGCTTCATTTTGGGTAGTAAACTGGCGAAAGTAGACTCGAGAATGAACTCGTCTTGTAGGTATTTTGTATTTTGGGGTTCACACCCAAAATGATCCCTCTTTTGAGTACTATTGACTTTGGTCTTCATGCTCACCCTTTGGCGGAATTGGAACTGGAGTGGAGGTCAAACTTGGAACTAGAGATTGGCTTCAAGTTTGGTTTCTATTCCGATCTTGCCTCCGGTCTTGTTTCGGTCCTACCCCTGCTTTGTGTTAAAAGGGTTTCGTATTCCTTGTTCTTTTTTGACTCTGCTTCCGATGAATATGAAATAGGCTAAGTATGGAAAGTTTTCTTGAGGAAGTGGAGAAAGGTATTAGAGGGTGTATTATTTCTTATGCTATTTGTTCATCTAATACAGGGTTTTATTGCAGAAGTAAGAGATGTCGGGAGCATCGAAGGAGGCTTCTCAAAGGAGACAACCTGCAAAAATTTCAAGGAAGGGATCCAAACCTAAAAGGATAAAGGTGGAGTAGCTCCCTCATACCCTGAGATACAAACATAGGGAAGCTATTCTCACAGCTAGCAAGGTGGACTCTAATTGGGCAGACATCACTGATACCAAGTTGGGCCCATTCAGTTACAAGGAGTTTCTCTTGGAAACATTTGGTGAGGAGGTAATAGGGAGGACAGATAGAATTGTCCAATCTAGATTGGCACATGTTTCCCTCTTCCCCTTATCAGTCCAGTATCCAGAATTGATACTCACTGCAACTAAAGCCTACAACCCTGCTACCAGGCAATGTGTAGATTTACATGGGAATGCCATTATTGAATTTACACCACAAATGATAAGATTCTTGCTCAATGCACCTACCCCATAGAGCCCAAGGCCACTCAATGAGGCATAAGCCCTCAAATTATATAGTGACAGGAAGGAGACTTGTAGAACTCATATGAACAAGAATTGGATGAGAGTTGAGAAAAAGTCTCTAGCTAAGCTTCTTGACCAACCTAAAAGGGCAGACTTCTACAAGGAGATTGGGGACATAATAATTATGCTCTCTAGGGTGTTTGGGAAGATGGATGCCTCCCAATTCAAGGAATGGATGTTTCCATTCATTTAGACTATCCTAGATGATAGGAAATAATTTGATTTTCCTATGATTGTGTCAGATTGCATACACAATCATATTTTTAGAGTGAGAGAAACCAAGAGTTTCTTTATGACCTCTTATGTGATTTATGCAATAGCCAGAAGGGGCATCTTTCCTAGACTAAATGTAGTGGGCATATTGGGAGAATCCCGAGGATAGAAAAGTGTGTGGGATTACTATGATCAACTCACCTTGCAAACCTCTGAGTCCCACTACAAAAGGGTTAATGATGCATTTATGTATGTTATCAATAACCAGTTAATAGGAGATGTTGGTTACAAACTAAGCAGAGAGGCTATGACTTTTATTGTAGAATGGGGGAATTGGTATATGCAATACCCAAAATTTACTTATTTTAGGCTGGTTGGTTTTGATGGCCATCCCCATATATTTCCCAAGTGTTGTAGCAACCAGATTGTTTTAATGGAATTCCTCTATCAGGCTTTGAGGGTCAACCTCAAATTTGGCACCATGCACAAGACCGGTTGCCACAAATTCACCATGAAATTGGGTGAATATTGTTGTGCACATAATGTGGCAACCAAAGCAATATGTGAGGAATTGACCTATTTGAAGTCGGGTTTGTACACCTCTAGGAAGCATTTTGATTCTAAGCACAAGATGGAGGCCTTGTTGCCTACTATTTTTGATAAACACTTTAATCTATTGGAAGACTTTTGGATGGACCTACAAGATGATTATGATTTGAGAAGAATAAACTATGAAAAGTTTCCTATCCCACTCATGGTTGAGTATGGGATAAAGGAGGACATCCCTAACACATTGTCAGATGATGGGGTAACTTTGGATCCCCAATATGATGCTAAAAACATAGGCACCAAAGATTTAGATCCAGTAGATTGGAATGCAGAGGATTCTATTGACATAAAATAGATTTCAAGGTTGGTATTGGATATAAGTATCCAATGGGTAGTCATGAGAATTCAGGAACCAGAGGCTCAGAACTCTAAAAAGAGAAAAGCTACAAGAACTACCCAATACGAAAGAACAAAAAGAAGAATTCCTCCTAAGGATCCTTTGGAATTTTTCCCTCCCAATTTTGGAGAGGAGATTGTTGCTTAAGATCTTCCTGAAGAACATGGAGAATAGATTGCAACAGAACCTAGTGGCTCAACATTTGTTGCAGGAGAAGCATCAACTCAACCCCTTATCATATAGTAGCCAAGTGGATAGATTCCTATGGGAACCCTTGACAAGGAAGTTGAATCCTTGAAGAAGGAGCCTGAAATAGAAATTCATGACATTGACATAGATTCTGATGCTACTCCATCTGACAAGGAGGATCATGTGGTTGCTTCTCTTGATGTAACTGAGGATGCAAGGATTGAACATGTTTTGATAGAAGAAGATCAATGGAAGTTGTTTGAGGATTCCAAAAGAGAAGCAGATGCCAAGGCACAAGCTGAGGCACTTGCCAAATAGAAGGAGATTGATGATAAGGCACAAGTTGATGCATTGATCAAACAACAAGAGTTGGAGGCTAAAGCTAAGGAGCAGGAACTCAAAACTAAGGAGAGGGATAAATTGACAGTGTTGCCAAAGATCCATGATCTTAAGGAAGATAAGGCTATACATAGGAGAGAAAGAGAAGACCTTGAGGATAAATTCAAAGTTGTTGAGGAATCCCATAGAAAGAAAGAAGAGCAAGAATTCCTAGAAAGAGAAAAGGAGGCTAAAAAACTTTCTTTGCATGAACAAAAGTCTAAAGAGGCATGGGACTTGGTTAAGGAACTTGAAAAATAGAGAGACCAGATGTATGAGGAAAAGAGATTAGAAGAAGAACGTCTGAAAAAAGGAGTTGGAAGCCAAAATGTTGCAGGAGCAAAAAGATATATAAGAAGCTAAGAGACTTGCACAAGAAAAGGCAAGAGGTTGATTCTCAACCTAGGAACACTATATTGCAACCTTTATCTTTTTCCATTGCTGCATCTTCTTCAACACAAGTAGTCACCACTCCTGTTGCTCCTACATGGTTAAAATTTGATCTTGAGAAGAAGCAGATTGTTCAACCTCAGCCTCTCAATTGGGATGAAATGATGAAAGAGATAGAGAAGGAAAGACCCAAAAATAAGGCCAAAGTTCTTCATTCCACCAAGCTCATGGATGCAAGAGAAATTGTTGTTGAATGTGCAATTCCAGTGGTGGATAAGGACAGGGAAGATATGCAAATAACTAATTACTTGTTGGGCACTGTTAACTTGGGGAGACCTACAAGGAACCAATAGATGAATCTCATTGATATTGTAGCTTCCCCCACCAAGTCTAGAATGATTAAAGATAAACAAAAGAAGGATGAACTTAAGGCTCAATTGGATTAGTTGCATAAATTCTTGAAGGATGTTTCCACTCCGGTGTCTCAACAAGATGCTGCTCCTGAAACCCCATTTCTACTAAGCAAGAAAGAGGTTGATGACTTAGTGCAAATGAGGAGTAAAGTGGGGATGCTTGACATGTGGATTGATAGGCTGAATCAAGAGGTTAGTGAAGTGTTGACTGATAGTTTTAAAGTTCATAAAGGAGCAATTGAGTTGGTAGAGGAGATGAGTCAGTATGTTGAAGACCTAGAAAAGAAAGATGAGGAGTACAAAGAATATGTCAAGAAATTGAAGGATATCAGCAAAGTGCCCAAGTCAACTCTTTTGGAGCAGTCCATTCTTGAAGAGGATAATGATGATTTCATTGACAAGACCTTAAATATAATCCATTTAAGATCCAAGTTCATCTATGAGCATAAGAGTGAAGTTCAAGAAGCTATCAAAGACTTGAATGAACAAATTGATGAATTGGAGGTTGTAGTTGCTATTATAATCAATCTGCACATCTCAGTCAAAGAAGGTCTTCCTCTAGATAAGTTGAAGAAGTGGAGTAGCAGATTTGAGGAAGTAATGAAAAAAGAAGATGATGGAGAAGACTTGTTGTTGGACAGGCTCATGGACATCAAGGAAGAGGTGAAATCTGCTAGGAGGGAATTAATCAAATTGAAAGATATACATGAATTTTCCTCAATAGAGTTAAAAAGAATCAAGTTTGAGGACAATTGGTTAGATGGGCCTAATATGGACATCCTTCAAAAAATATTTTATAGTTATGATGAGTATCTACTTGACCAAGCAACGCAAGAGTGAGTTGGCAACTGAATATTCTCTTCTTGACACAACTTCCTCTCCTCTCCTATTTTGTAGGGTTTTAACACGAGTTGAACTAAAGCTTTTATCCACCAGTTCTACCTTCTTCTTTGGGTGACAGATTTTGCACAACAGAGCAATCAACCTTGAACTGAAGATCAGCTAGTCTACTTTCCTCATGCAGTTTTGGTTCCTTAATTTATGGACCTAAGTTTTTTATTAAGAGAAACTTATGCATGGCTTGCCTATATGTAATTTTAGGCTCCATTTTGTAAAGGTTGGATGATTGATGAAAGATTCACCACCTGATATGATAGCAGCTAGAAATCATAGTCTTAGGATTTCATAATTTTTTTAGCAAGATACTTTGAAAGTTTTGTTGAACTTGGATACTTTAATACAGTTTAATACAGTTTAATACAATTTATATGTTACTGTTAAGTTTGGACCTCTTTGATAAGGTTAATGAATCATAATCAATCTATATGCTAGTGAGTTGTTGTGCCTAAATGTTTTCTATTTGATGCAGATCAATAGGGGAAACTAGATTTTAAGATTATTTCATGAAATTATTTGTGAATGGAATTTATTTTATGTCTATCTGATCTAGTTTTAGCAATGAGTGAGTGATCTATTTCAACTCTTGAAGTGAAATTTCAGTGAATGGTTGTGATTGTTTAATTAGCACTATGAATGTATGCAATGGTGTAGATTATTCTATGGATTGCATCATGTTGTGGTTTTGGTTGGATAAAGAAACACTTGTTAATGTGCATGTCTAGATATTAAGAAGTTTTTTTCATGTTTTATTGTTCTGAAGCTCTTATCTATCTTTTTTATATTTATTTAAACCCCCCACAATGTATAATAGTTGATCTAATGTAGTTTTGTTCCTTATTACCAAAAAAGGCCCTTTGAATATTATAGTTACATTGGCCATTGAGTAACATCAGCATAGTTGAGAACCAGCTACCAGGACCTTGGGAATTAGATTACTTTATGTTATCTTTCTTTTTCAGGAGAAATAGAATGGAGATATTTTCTTAAATGTCGTGTTGTTTTGGAAATCAACGGGTTGTAAAGCTTCCTTGGCAGAATTAATTTTCTGAGGAGATTTATTCCAAATGTTGCAAATATTTTGAGAACATTAACTGCTATGTTAAAGAAAAATGCAAGCTTTAGCTAGACTAGAGAAGCCAAACGTAGCTTTGAAGCTATTAAGGAGGCTTTAGTAGTAGCTCCTACATGAGTAAACCCAAATTTTTCCAACATTTTATATGTTTTTGGCAACATAGATTATGTTTTTGCAATGCTAGCATAGCAAAATAATGAGGGCTTAGAACAACCCATTGCATTTTTCAGCCAAGGATTGGAAGATTATGAACAAAGGTATTCATTTGTGGAGAAACATGTTCTAGTTGTAATCATAAGTTTGAAAAAGTTTAAACCTTTGATTCCAAGAATAAGATACATTTTATGGTTTCCCACCCAAGTGTGAAGGAGTTTCTACTGAGCAAGGACCTGAATGAAAAGAGAGATGGTTGGATCAAGAAATTTATGGAATATGATATAGATATTAAGGTCACTAAGCTTGTAAGAGGGAAGGGACTATGTGAGCAGCTAGTTGTAGGATCTGAAAATGAAGGAAAAATATAAACATAGGTTGTTTTAGTTACTAATGAACAAGATCAAAATGTTGCACCTGCATTAGCTGCAAGTTGGGTTCATGACATGACTCACTTTTTGTAGATTGGTGACTTTCCACCAAGTTTAGACAAGGCAAAGAGGAGATACTTCATATTGCAGTCTATTCCTTATGTGTTGATTGACAATGTTCTATTTAGAATAAGACCTTGATGGTGTGTTGTTAAGATGTATTGATCTGGACTAAGTTCATAAAGTGCTTCATGAGTTCCATCATGGAACTGTAAGGGGTCATTTTTCCACAAGAACAATTGCATGGAAAATAGTGAGAATTGGCTATTATTGGCCAAGCATGTTTAAAGATGCCCATGCATGGGCTAGGAAATTTGTAAAGTGTGCAATTTTTGTAGGAAAATAAAGGCTACCAACATTATCTTTGTAGCCAATTCAAGTGGAACAACCCTTCATGAGATTGGGAATTGACTTTATTGGACCCATAAACCCACCTTCTAGTGCAGGTCATAGGTGGGTACTCACTGCTATTGATTATTTCACAAGGTGGACTGAGGCAGTGACTTTGAAAGAATCCAATGAAAATGTTGTTTTGAATTTTTATGATGATTTAATAACCAGATTTGACGTTCCTGAATCAATTATCTCAGATAATTCCTTAGCATTTGTGGGACTCAGAGTGAGTGATTGGGCTGTCAAGAATGGCATATACTTGAACACTTCATCAAACTATTACCCTCAAGGTAATGATTTTGTTGAATCAACAAACAAGAACATGATAAGAATCATTAAAAGAATAATGGAGGATAATCAAAGAGTTTGGCACACCAAGCTAAAATCTCCCTTATGGGCAGATAGAATAACTCCCAAATGGTTTATTGGAAATTATCCATATGTACTGGTTTATGGTAAGAAGGCCAGATTGCCTTTTTCTGAAGAGCTTCCAACTCTTGATATTATGCACCAACTAGAAATGTTTCAAGGGCATGACCCAATGGCAGTTAGATATGCTCAACTCATGGAGCTAGAGGAGAATAGAAACAAAGCTATAAAGTCTTTAGAGTATCATCAACTTCAAACTAAAAGAGTTTTTTATAAGAAGCAACCTCCCAGAGTATTTCGAGAGGGTGATGTACTCAAATGGGATGAATTGAAAAGCAGGCCAGGAAAGCACTAGAAGCTTGACAACTTTTAGAGTGGCCCTTTTGTCATCACAAAGTGCAAGGAGCACAATGCATTCCAGTTATCAAAGATGGATGGAGAGATTCCACCTATCCCAGTCAATGGGACACACCTCAAACAATATTTTGAGGTTTGATCTACATCGCATTTTCTAGTTTAGAAGTTTTTCTTTCAATAAGTGTTGTTGCACCTCAGTTTAGTTGTTGTTTTCAAATTCCCTAAGTGCTTTTAGCACAGTTAGATAGTTTCTCTACTGCAGTTTTGTTTTCAATAAGTCTCCAAGGTGTTCTGAGTTGTATCTGTTGAGTTACAACATTGAATAAAGTTGCTTTCATATCTTTTTGAGTTTCTGAGTGACCTCCTGTCCAATGAATAGCCTAGGCAACGGGTCTTCATGTTTAGCAGGAAAACATATAGCAGATGTTGCCAAAAATGTTACCTAATTTCATTATTATCTCAATTAGGTTGGGCTCTTTGTTTTAAAACTAAAAGAAAGGTACATTTTTTAATATTTCCTACATTACATTCAAGTCCATAAGTAGAAATCAAAAATATTACATTAATAGACTATTGCATTTATACAAGTGTATGTAACAAAGGAAATATTTACACAAATATTTTCTGAAAAGGTAATCTTTATTGATATTAAAAGTGCATATTGTCTCACACAAGCTATGAGACTAACTTGTTCAATGAAAATGAAGAAAATTATATACATTGATAAGTAAGAAAACAAAACGCACATGTAATGAAAGAGGCCATTCATTGCCTAGATGACTGGTTTGGTTTGTGTTTCCTTGTTTTGTCTTTCACCTTGAGCTACTTCGTGTCCTCCTTAGCTCCATATTGCTCCTAGTTCCTTCATCTGAGTGATAAAATATTGTTAGAGCAATGAAGGTCTCTCACATTACATGTACAAGCACCCATGAACATATAAATTGATCTTCAAAATGCATTAAACAAGCATGCAAACCATGGATGTCCTAGAGAACAATAAGTCATCAAACACATCCAAAATATGCATCTATATTTCTAACTTGTTTGCTTCATGCGTAGATTTAGGACAAACAATGTTGTTGTTTTATCAAATTTTAGCACGTGGGGTAAATGTGGCTTCCACAAGGGTTGAAACCAATGTGCTACTTTGTTATGCTTTAAAGAGACATTGAAAGATAATTCATCAGATAAATCATCTCTTTATATTTTACTCAAAGAAGTGTACATCATTTATGATGATGAGTTTTATTCACTATCCTAGATGACATACACTTGGTTAGGAAAGTCATAAAGAATGCATGCAATATCATGTATCAGAGTTGATTACATAGATGCATTGATGTGCTAATCCATGAGAGCAATAATCTATGAAGGGATATCAAAGAGATAGTGATCATGAACCAATGGAGGATCCAAGTTCTCAATAATATATGCCAATAGTACAGTGAACGGAGGGTACAATAATGATAGTGAGAAAAGAAGTGATATGGTGACAACAATTTTTTTTTTATAATTGCTAACACAACAGAGAGAATGTTACTCAAAATCAATCTTGGCCTTGTATCAATCACAAAATAGTGGCATATCATGGTACAACCATGAAGGTGTATACAGTTGTAATGGTATGAGGGAAGCCATTATAAGTTTTTTGGCTATTAAGTAGGGACAAGAGATAGTTAAATCACAATTATAGAAAATAATGACATGTCTTGTCAAAAGAAGCACAACCACTATTTTGAAAATATAAATGAAAATGAAGGCATGTTAATTAAAAGATAGCCATTTATCTTCCTTAATAGTTCACAATAAAGAAGGGGTAGTGAGCTACTAAGGGGAAGTCTCATAATAAGTGATATAGAAAAATGAACAATGTATGTAATAGGTCAAATTTCATTCATCTACAAGCATTGATGCAAGTGAGGCACATCAATGAACAATGTATGCATTAAAACCTCAATAATTGAAGGACAGTGAGCTCATGTTCTATATTTTCATAATTACATTATTTAGGATAGTCAAATTTATAAATCATATTCAGAATGTACTAGGGACAATAAATGTAGAGCTATTTTAACCTTTTGACATAATTGTATGTTCAAGGATGAAGGTTAAAATTTATCCTATGTAAGAGCATGGTTGTGGCATTGCTTTGAATAATAAATGCTAAAAGAAGCATATGGTGAAAAGACAAATGGGAGTCACTGTGCATGGATGAGAAGATAACATCTATATACAATCTATATCATAGGGTAAAAATGTTAGAAGGATTTTGAGGGCTTCAGGGGATAGTGAGACACAATGACAACATTTTTATCAAATTTGATCATGAAATAAAAGATCTACAGGAAGAGAGTTATTTTTCACAGTTCATGCTAAAACCATCTCAGGTTTTGTTTTTCGGAATAGTCTTCTACAGGGTCAAACCACAGAGTTATAAATGAACTTACTTTTTCTACATAAATGATATTTAATATCAAAAGCTAGAAATTTGCAAGTGTTAAATTTTTTAGAAGAAACCCTAAGGCTTAGCTCTCGGTACAATACATATTATGGTAATCATGGCTATTAAAAAAGAAGTGTATTTGCAGTAGTGAAAGAAAATGATGGCACCGGTTTGGTGATTCAAAATGGTCATGAGTAGCTCAACCATAAGTTGTGAAATTTCTGATACTCTCATGAGGTAGAAAAAAATCTGACTCTCTTTTTCAAATATTTTTGAAAACCTTGCCATGTAAAAGCTACAGGAAATATAGAGAAATGAAACACCCAGAAAATGGTTGGCTAGGGTTTTCAAAGTTTGAGGAAGACAAGATTAGATATTCATTAAAAGTGAAGGTAAAAAGAAAAATGGCTTAGGAAAAGTATTTTCTCTACAATGATGCAAACTCATTTGGGTTATATCAAAGTTTCAATATAGTGATGGCTCAATTTGAGTATTTTTTCTATCAAAATAATGAAAAATCCTACAGAAATAGAAAACCCTTGAAACGTTTATGGATTTTTCTCAGGATATACTAAAAAGTAGATGCTTATATCATGCTTGGATGTGGCCATACATATCAAAGCAAGAATCACAATATGTGCAAAAACCCAAGACGACTAAGAGAAATCATGAAGTCATGAGTTACACATCATAAATGCAATAAATTCAAAAGCATGAGTATGATGAGGCCGTGGCCTATCATACAGAGGGATTTTTTTCCAAAGTTTTTTCTAAAAATGAATACAAATGCAAAAAGGGAAAGGAAGTTTGACCCATTTAGTATGTGCAAAACCCTCTAAAGAAATCAACTGTAGGCATGGTCGTGACCTGTATTGATAAATGCCTCAAAATATTCTAGAAAACGTTCCATTTTATTCAAGAAAATACATGTAAACAATAGGGAAGACATGAAAGAGAGAAAAAGAAGAGTTACCTAAGGTCTGTTTTTCAAAAAAATGCAAGTCTTATGCCTTGAAGCTTATATAAAATCCACTAGAAAGACTTTCAATAGAGCTCTGTGAAAACCTTGTCGATGGTAGCTTGTTCGAGAAGTTTCAAATACTTGATGAAAATGCCTTTGCATTTTTTCTTTTTGGTCTTTTAGGGTTTTTCCTAATGCTTTGATGTTGATTCCTTGGTGGTATTTTTCTTCTTTTTTTTAACAATTATTCAAATTAATAAACCTGTGGGATCCCTACCTTAGGGGATTTATAAGTTCATGCCTCCCTTATGCTTTGTAATTTGCTAAGTCTCCTTTGGGGTTATAACTCTATGATATTTCTCATATGTTGAGTCCATGGAATTTTTTTTTTACTTGTTATTAGTATAAAACATTTAATTAAGTGGGTATAAATATAAGCCCCTTAATTAAGTGTTGTTTTGAATGCAAAAGAAATAAAATGCTTGAGCTTTCAATGCATGATGAGGAATATACTTGAAGTTATGATGTTCAAGCATCTAGGAGAGGTTATTTGCAGTTGGAAAACATGTGCCATGCATGTAGGGAAATTTATGCATCTTCTTGGAGGAATTGCAAGAATCTAGGGGTGGTTTTGCATTCCTAGATGCTTGGCATGGCCAAACCCACTTTTCTCACATATTGGAATCAGTTTTGGAGGGAATCTACAAGCTCAATTTTAGGATTCTTTGAGGGATCTAACCCAAGTTAGTTGATAAATCCTATTTTAGTGCAACTACTTGGAGTTGAGTGATATATTCTCTTTTTGACTCATTTTTGAGTTAGTTCTAAATATGCATTTTATGGAGTTAGTGACTTTTGGGAGTTCTTTGACAAATTTTGGCATCATTTTGTAACTCATTTTCTGGATATGAAATACCGATAACACCTTGGCTATTATGGACTCAATTTTTTCCTTCTTATTATTGCAATAGTGTGTATTACTCAGTGATTGATTGAATTGCTTGTGAGGTAGTTTAATCTCCTTGTTATTTTGTCTTATGTTCTCATTCCTCTTGTGCAAAAGTATATTCATGAAGGTTGCAAGTTGTGTTTAATGTTGCATATGTTTGTTAGATTGTGAAAGTGTTTTCCTTTTAAAAAGCTAATGCATTCAAACCCTCCTATGGAATATTTATGCATGAATCTATAGAAATAATTTTTGCAATTCAAATTTTTTCAATGGTATTCAAGTGTATGAAAGTCTGAACTTTCATAATCCTTGTTAGTTTGGTGTATTACCCATTACATTTAGTTTTAGTATTTCCTTTTAAGCTTTCTTTCTCCCTTTTCCTCAGCAGAAAATAAGTAGTTTTAGGTGACACCATAGGAAGTCGGCCTTCTCCAGAGGTTGACCTCTTTTTACAAGTTACCCACAGTGTTAGAGGTTTTCCAATGTTTCTCTGAATTGTTGAATTTAATATTCAACAGGGCACAAATTTCACTAGATAACAATTTTGGCACACCTGGTGGGACTATTGAATCGAGCTATTTTAAAAAAAATTGCATATTCATTGTTGGTTCTGATATGCGGGTATGTGCAGGATCATCATGGAAAAAATAGGCCCTTAAGTGGCAAAAAATTCAAAAAAATTAGTGTTAGGCAACTTGACGTAAAAATTTGAATAAGTTATCTATATTATTTCAAAAATATGTAAGAATAGAATCTATAGAAAATTGAATGTAGTTTATAAACTACTAGGTTTATTTAAAAATAAAACTAAATCTATTTGGTGAAAATTTGAAATTTCAATG